>QYAN01000102.1:0-84879 GCA_003988815.1 Chlorencoelia australis
TAGAAATAATATCTATAAAAATATTAATAATAATTATAGCTATTAATAGAATATATAATATTAATAATATTAATAATATTATTAATATTATTCGCAAAATTATAATTTCTATTAATAGTAATAATATAGACTTGGCTAGTTGTCGTTATTAATATATTATTAATATTAGTAATATACTATTATTATTATTTATATATAAATTTTTTTTCTTAATATAATATATCTAAATTAATATATAAAATAGCTTTTAAAAGAATTATAATTATTTAGAATAAAATAATTAGCTATTTATATATTTTTATAAAGAAAACTTATAGATAAAAAAATATAATATAATTTATAATAAAATATTTTAAGAAATTATATAGAAAACTAAAAAAGTTTAAGATAAATAAAAATAATTATAATTTAGTTAAAAGATAAATTAAAAAATTAAAATATAAAATTAAGATAATTCTAAATAATAATAATAAAAAAGATAAGATTATTAATAGATATTTTAAGAAGAATTTATTATAGAAAGAAATTTAGAAAATTATTTTATTAATAATATAAAAGATATTTAATAAGAATATTTATAAAAATTAAAAATATTAAATTATAAATAATCTAAGATATAAATTAAATAATAATAAATTAATTAAATAATTTAAATTAAATATTTTATAAGAAAAGTTATTTTTAATATTAGGAAAAATTAAAGAATATTATTTTAAAAGAATATTATATAATATTTTTAAAGAAGATAATATAGAATATAATTAGAATTTTATATTTAAAGAAAAAAATAAAAGTTTCTAGAAATAAAAATAGCCTATAATAGAAAAGTTAGTAAATATTAGAATTTTTATTAAGAAAGATATTATCTTTAAAGATTAACTATTTTAAGAAGATTAAAGAAAAGGCTTAAGGCTAGGAATTTTCTAGAAAGAATTAAAAGAATTAAGAAAGAAACTAGTAAAAGAATTTAAGAAGAAATATTTAGAAATATTAATAGATTTATTAATTAGACTTTTTATTTTATTTTCTTTTTCTTATTTTTTTTTATATTTAATAATATTAAATTCTTTTAAATATTTAAATCTATATTAAGATATATTAAGTTTATATTTATATAATAAATATTATTATTTATAAAATTAAAAAATTTTAAATAATATTTTTTTTTTTTTAGCTTAAAGCTTTTCTTCTTATTAATTAATAAATTCCTAGTTATTAATTTAGAGAATTTTAATATTTTAGAAATTTTTAAGTAAAATTATAATATTATAAATAAAATAAATATAAATATATTTAGAATATTTATAATTATAATAAGAATTAATAATATATTTATAATTTAATTAAAATATAAGAAATATAATAATATTTTAATATTAAAGTTTTCTATTTCGCAAATTAATTAGAAGCTTTTTTTCTTTTTATAATTTATAATATTTAATAGAAGATAGAAAATTATTAATAATAATATAATAGCTTAATTAAAGAAACTTTAGAAGAAAATAATTTTTATTTAAGTAATTCGAGATAAATGCTAAGTTAAGAAGAGAGTAATATTATAAACCTAATAATTATAAGTATATAATATTATAATATATAATTATAAATATAATTAGTTATTATATAGCGGTTATATAGTTGGCGCAATAGAGCAATTACTAGAATGTCGGGATTTCGTTCCTTTATATCTATATATAATAGTATAATAGAATAATAAAGCAGGAATATAGATTTTGCGCCTTTAATCCTTTACTTTTATAGAGATATATAAAAAACTATATAGATATATGCTTTTTACTTAAATAGAAGCTTTATACTTATAATATTATTTAATTATACTTTTAAGTTAAATATACTTTATTATAATCTTAAACTTATTCCTTCTATTCTCAGAATAATACGTCTCCAATCGACTATAATAGACAGCCTGCACATAATACTTATAAATAATAAATGTGACGTTTGTGCTTGATTGCTTAACTACTGAGCTAATAGACCAAAAGGTACTTGATAAGATCGATAGATCTTATCGCAATCAGCTTATATACCCCACTACTAAGAAGCACGAACCGTCACAATAAATCTATAACTAAATATTTAAAAATAAGCTTTTTTTAAGAAAAAAGATAATATAATAATTTAATATATATATAGCTTATATAACTATATTATATAATCTCTTTAATATTATTATATAAATTAAATAAAAAAGAATTTATTAAATAGGCAAAAATAACCTAGTTATATTAAAATATAATTATATATATATTTAAAGAAGAGACCTCACACTCTCCTAAGCTTTTTTTCTCTTTTCTTTTCTCTCTAGTTTAGTCTTCTAAGAATCAGAGTCAGTTTATCCGAGCCAGTTGGTCACAATTATATAAATTAGATAAGAAAGAATCTATTAAATAGATAAAGATAATTTAGTTATATAAGATATAATTATATATATACTTAAGGAGGAAATCTCGCATTTTTCTAAGCTTTCTTTTTCTTTTCTTTTCTCTTTAGTTTAGTCTTCTAAGAATCAAAGTCAGTTCATCCGAGCCAGTTGGTCACAGCAATAGTACTTTCTTCATCCATTCTGCTTCGTGGCTTATAATTCTACTAAAAGGTCACATTTCCAATCACATATATTGGCCACTCTGCGGAATTAGATCTTTCTCTGAAGGAGAGCGGTTTCGCTTTTCGTATCCCGCCCCGATCAGGTTTCTTTCCGCCGCCGCCGCTACTAGAGCTGTGCGTTTTGCGGGTCGCGTATGAAAACATTTGTATATGGTTGGTCTATTCAGATAGAGAAGAGATAGAATATAAAATGAATTAGATTTGTGATAGTAATGAAGACCCGTTGTTGTCGTTCTGACATCCTCTAATAGTAAAAGGTGCAAGCTTATTATAAAGATGAGGCTGATATGGGAAGATAAGGTGGTTTCATGTCGCTGTTACCTGGCGTTGCACTTGCCGCCATTACCTCCATGTCACTGCCTCCACCACCAAGCACGAGCATGCCCCCTCCGGGGCATTGCTAGCTCATTGAGTGCCATGAATGCTTCTGAGGGCCTTGCTCCGGGCCGAGAAAGGCGAGGATGATGCCGTGGGTTCGTAACCAATTGCTGGCGGGATGCTGAATTGTTGCCTTACATCTCGGCGGCTCGCTAGGCTATCCAATAAGGCTCTCGGTTGTACCGCCGAGCCGCACTCGATAGGCACCAGCTACAAACTTATTTTAACGCAGAGGAGGCCACCCAATCCGTCCATCATCGCCATGACTGCCATGGTCAGAAAACAAGCAAGGAAGACTCATCTCATCTAATTCCAACAATACCAACAATAACAATGGCTTCGAGTTCACTACCCCAATATAGATGTGGCATCAGTGAAGGGGTGGAGAAGGCGACAGGCTATCAGGCGGGCGGATTTTGTCCGATCAGTATTGGCCAGGTGCTGGATAATAAATACGAGATCATTGCTAAGCTTGGTCACGGCGGATACTCTACTGTTTGGCTGGCCATAGATATCTCTGAGAGGTACGCTTACCCCCTTCCTGATCTCATAAATGCCTACTGATTTGATGATCGTTGACACCGCAGAACCTACAGTCGCTGGGTAGCGCTGAAAATCCTAAAGAGCGATAGAAGTAGCAAAGACAACTCTGAGCTGGCGATTCTTCAATCTGTTCAACAGGCAAGTGTTGTTCAGTACTTCGGTAATTTCTGGACTCAATCACCGAACGGATATCATCTTTGCCTAGTTATGGAAGTCACTGGACCATCGATTGCACACTACATTGAGTCATTGTGGTATGGGAGGCTGGACTCAAAGATGGCGATGGATCTAAGCAAGCAGTGCGTGGCAGCGTTGAAAACCTTGCACGATCTTGGATATGCTCATGGCGGTCAGTCACTCCCCATACCTTAAGCCAACACTGACGGAAGCTTGAATGAGATGCTGATCGTGTTGTGGGGTAACAGATGTTTGTCCGGCGAACTTCGTGCTTAGCCTGTCAGATATTTCTGGTTTTACAAAAGAATCTATGCGGCGCCGTCTTGGTGATTATCAGAGCGGAGTAGTCTCGTCAAGAGATGGGTCTGCTCTACCGCCTGGCATGCCAGAACGTCTCTTTCGACCAGTTTCACTCAAGGACCTAGTCAATCCATCAACAGTAAAGATGATTGATCTCGGCGAAGGTTGGTTCAAAATTCCTGGAATCTAGTCCCCCAAAAGCAACAATGATACGAGCTTAGAAACTAACTTCTCTGGACGGCAGCCTTCTCTGGACGGAAGAAGGGCGTCGCTACTCACATACCTTATAGAGCTCCAGAGTTACTGGCAGAACAGGACGCTACTGCGCAATCGGATATTTGGAGTATAGGCTGTCTAGTAAGACCTTCCGGCACTGTGGTACATTTCATTTTCAATCCTAACTCGTTAACAGATCTGCGAGCTTATAACTTCATACACACCATTCTGTGGAAACTCGACCACTGTGGCTAAAGAGCAAGCATTGTTTTCTGGTATAGCGAAAAATACTCGCCCTGTGAGTGCCACATGCTAATTTCCATTCTCTAGCCAAACCGCCAGATGAACAGTATGAATATCTAAGGGAGCTTCTCTCGGCCCATTCCGTTCTCGAATATGAGGAAGAAGATGACTTGCTCGCAGGACTACTCTGCCATGCGCTTGTCCAGGACCCGCAGAGGCGAGTAAGTCTTAGGTGGGTAATAGAGCACGATTTCTTCAAGCTCGTGGATTGTCCTCTTGAGCTAGGGAGTGATCTCGCTGGGATGTAGGATTTTATCCTTAACTTGAACATTTGATTATGTAATTTATGATACAAAGGAAATCCCACTCGATCTCGAAGACTCTCATCAGGCTCAGCCCAGTAAGGCGTAGCTTAGCGCGAACCAACCCGCCAGAAACCGTGTCACAGAAAACTGGTGGACGCCGCGCGATAAGACAGTTACATCCGCAGCGAAACCCTTGCATGCATTCTTTCCAAGGTTCGTTTGACCTTGACGGCGCAATTCGAGTTCCGTATTACCAGGCCCGTCTCATCAAGTAAAAACATCCCTCATAATGCCACAGCCAAATTTCCAATCGATTAGGTGTTGAGTATACATTATCCTGCTCAGAATCGTCCTATGCAAAGCGCGCACTTAATCGCCATACGCGAGCAAATCAAATCGGATGCGACTCGCTTGCTTCTGAAATTTGGGCCATCAGTCTGGCCGACCTTCCTCACCCAACATCAACCATCAACACCGCGCATGCTGCTCCCACACCAGACCCTTCGCACCCTTCTGAAACAGATGATCGCCCTTCGAGGTTGTCTTGAAATGCCGGATATTTCCTTGACAGAATCGAGGTCACCTTGTCCAATACCTCCAAAACGCTCATTTGCAGATTTTGACAGGCGGCCTGGCACAACGAAGCGACTCCGAATTGAGACCGAGGAAGCAGAGCAGGTATGGCAACGTCCCCTCATACCAATTAACGACCAATGAAGAAGTTCGTGCAGATTGTATAGCAATAGCCAAAGCCTTTCCCTTTAAAGTATCCACATATATTATTTCTTGAAGATTCTATTAACCTGCTTTATCCGAATCCAGCTTTAAAAAGATATTGTTCTAAGTTTATCGATAGTTTAATTATCTAGTAGCTTAAATTAGATTTAGAATTAAAATCCTATCAAAAAAGATACTGCTAGTCGAATACTTTTCTTAATTACTCAGACAGCGACGTTATCCCCAGAAGATTTACAAAATCAGCGCTAAATATGAAGTATATACGGGATGCTGATAGATTCGTTATGCCTCCGACACCCACATCTACTGGTTCACGTTCGTACCAAGAGGACCGGCTGCCTTCGTACGCCGAATCGATCGCGCAGTCGGATGTTACTGCTTCTACTGGTGGTTCAGGCCGATCGGTGGGAAGGAGCCTTGTTAAGGACCCCCTCTACCGGCCAATAAACTGGGCTGTAAATAATATCTATATGCAACCTATCTATGAGGAATTCCCGGAAGATATTGCTGGACTTGTTAATCACATACGCAAAGACCGTAATTCGCCCGGCCCATCGTTAGATTAACTCAGGCAAGATACTAATTTGCATTGCCTTGAGATGGGCACTGAAGAACCTAATATAAAAAGCTATTTTTATACTAACGTCTTCTCTGATCCCAGATTATTAAATAGTTTATAATATACTAATAGAAATCTAATGGCCAAATGTGCTATTCTAGATATTGGGTTTAAATTTAAAGTTAGTATTTCTGTGCCTGATATGCTTTTTAAATATAACCATAATAGAATATTTCCCTAATAATAAATTTAATTTATCTCTATAGGAATTAAAATAGTTGCCAATAATTAGAATTTAATACAATTATTCTTTGTCGTCAAGTTCAAGGCTAATAATCCTAAAGAGTCTGGGAGTATGTGGAAGGCAAAATTAATATCTAGGAGGCTTTGCTAAATAAATGCCTTAACCATTAGCTAAGATAATGCAAAAGTAAAAAGGTTTGGCTCATTAATAATACTATATTTAGTATTACTATAAATAGTATAAAGGCACAACTTTATATATCCTAAAAGTATAATAAGCTTAAATAATATGCGCAAAAGGTTAATAGTTTCTTGCTTTAGAAATTCAAAAATTATATAAAGTTCCGCAAGTATATTTTAAATATTATTAATTAAAGCAAGAATAAGCGCCTGAAAGAGATTCAAAAATTATTAGACAGCCTCCTCGAGGAGAGTAGGAAAACGGCTTCCCAGTTGGCCAAGTCCCGTCCACCGCCTTCGTCAGATAACTCTACAGATAGCAGTAGTTAGAAGCGCAAATCCTTATTGTCTTATAAACATAATAGTAAAACCAAAAACGTATAAGACTGTAGCGGCGCAGCAAATACTCCGCCTTTAGCCAGTTTCCAGGAATATAATTAGTATAATTCCTTTGTGCAAATTCCTGCTGCGGAAAATATATACGCTTTGCCTTTCGCCAGTTTCTAGAAGTATAATTAAAATAGTTCCTTTATGCAAATTTCCACTAATCCTATCAAAAGGCCAAAGAAGGTAGATAATAATTAAATCTCAAAAAACTCCTAGAAAATGTTACCTACCGCTTATTATTGGAGAAATTTGCTTAGCATCAGCTTGCCACCATCAATTCCTACCTTACAATTCCTGATACTCTACATCTTTAATCCTGCATCTTCCCACCACACTGTCGCCGACCGTCAGTTTCGATATACTTCCATTTGCATTTTCAGCGCTGCAATTTCTTTTGGTCCCCGTCGACCTCACCATGTCATTGCCCCTAAGCGGCTACTGATCACCTTGAGCAAACATCCGTCTCCCGTTGGCACGATTGTCGGCTTCTGCGCCCTTGAAGTCGCCCGAGAGGGTTGAGCATCTGGAAGCTGCGGTTTGATACTGGTGTATATTATTGCTTAGCACTGACCACATCGCACTGTTATGCATATCATCCGCACGGCATCGACACCCCCAAAAGTACTGAAATCTGCCTTTTGAGTTGGCGCCACATCCATGGGGTTGCACGACTGAGTAGCTGGTGGGATTATACAGATTTCATTGCTATGATTTGTAGTCTATTCTTGAGGACATGGAAACTTAAGGTTTGACTTCTCCATTTTCAAAGCTAACCTTAAGGTTTAACTTCTCTTCAATGTCCTCAAGAATAGCCCAGAAAGGACTCACTACAGCTAGTTGACTTGTATGATCCTTCCCTATGGCCATTCCCACCGCACACAGAGGATCCTCAACTGTGGTTACTAGAGATCCCGAATCACCGCAATCGGCAAAATTGGTTCCGGGGAGTCCTAGAACTGCAATTTCTGTCGTTACATTGGATCCCCCCCAATGTAACAAAATACACTCGTTGACTGTGCCTTCGGTATATTCGGTCGTCCTACCAACTTTCATAACCGCCATACTCGGTGTCAAGAGGCCAACGTCTTTCACGTAATCACTTTTATCTTTGTCGCTATTGAATATATTACCACCAAACCTGTGAGTAGAGTTATTTTCAATTGCCTATATTGTAAGGGGAAAAGAAACCGAACATTCTCACCTCTCTCTCGAGACCTCGAAGCAACACCAATCAATCTGAGAAAGTCTTCCATATTCGCCGCTGCCAGTATCCCGTGGCAAAACGAAAGTATCGGCATTCTGTTGATCAAGATAGCTGTTATGCTTTCTCAATATCCCAGACTTGTGTACGATATTTCTTCCGACCACCTTTCCAAATTCTGGACCATCTAATATAATATTGCTGATTTTCCCACCTGGTTCCAACAGCTCGTGCATTTTGACGCCGTCGTTTGACTTCTTGTCTTGCTCGATAATCATCGACTCAACCTCATCCTGTAAATGAGATCGATACCTTCTTTTCTTGCCTGAGATCGAGTGGTATCTGGTATATGGAAGAATACTTAAAAATCGACCAGTTAATTCTTGTGTGCTCGGCGAGACAATGATAGATCCGTCTTTGGCCTCAGGAGCACAGTGTCCGGCCATAATTCCATAAATATTATCTCCAGCCTCGACATAACATGTAAAGGTACCCGCCTGAGCGATATTCCCCTTTTCTCCGACACTATATCCCGACAAGTCAATTGTGATGGGTTGTCGTACTGGCACCTTAAGCCAACTCGCAGGCAACGTAGGAAATGTCTCCACGTTGGCCGATTTACTAATCCAATTTTCCATAACAATCACCGGCATTGAGGTTCTTTCGCTAATGATTTGTGCTGGTACACAGAACTTGTTTGGGTCTCTACTTCCGAATACGCAGCATACGACTTTCGTGCTGGACGAAAGACCTACTTCGAGGAGACAGCCAAAGCTATCTGGATGCTTATTTTCAGATAGATATTTGTGGATTTCTTCAATAAAGCCTCGAATGATGTCGCGAGATAGGGCTTGCGGTGGAAGAGCATATAAATGAAGCAAATCAATAGATGGTCCAAAACATTGAATCTCATCTAGACTTTTATATATGTTAGCTTATACTGGTTTTAAATTATTTGAAGACTTTACCATAATGCATTTGCAATCTTTATGGCTACAATCAAGTGGCCTTGGGCCGAGAGCGTGAGATGTTTGTTATGGTCGCTCAGAGTGGCCTGGTAGAGAGTGGCGAAAATTTCACCTTCCTCGGGTGTCATTTCGTGCACACCAGCTTTCGGAATGTCCTTTGAGGCGTCAATAATCTCTTGGATATATTCGGGTACAGGTGCGGGGTTTTCGATTTGGCTGTCGATCATTCTTTTAACCTCTCGAAGATAGGTTCGGATTTCAGTCACTGGCTCGGGTGCTGGTGTGCGAGGCATATTGGACATAGGTAACGTAGGTGGTGGAGAAGATGGAGAGAGATAGATTCTCTCTATGATTTGTACCTGTCGATATCATCATAATGTGTATTGTAACACCCGAGAATTTGCCGGTATCGATAAAGGTTGGTAGATGATGTGGGATACAATCTTATCGATAGGAAATAAGTAACGGCATATTCTCGGTATTACGTCATCTATTTTTCTATTGATTAAATTGACTCATTGAATAGAGCTCTTATCAAGTCGAATTTAACCAATAAAAATTCGAATCGAGCTCGATTTAAGTATGAGAAATGGCACACCAAAACAATAAACGTGCTATTAATGTAATTAAAATCGCGCTATTTGACCTTCCCTTCTCCTATACTCATGTAAATCTCGCTATATAGCTATTATATATATGCTGAATAGTTTCCTGATTAAGGAATTAATTTTATTTATACTCTAGTTTACTGTGAAAGTGTACCAGGTGCTATGCCCTTGGCACTAGTTCACAGGGGACAGAGGATGGTGTTAGACTTGGGGATTTCCCATAGCTCCTTTGGCCGAAATTAGCCATCACAAATGTCCCAAAAATTTTGCTAGCTTCTGGAATCAATGCTTGAACTGTTCTGATGCTTTGAATATCATGATGCTTCGGGTTTCTCCTTTCACTCAACATTTGAACTGCTGTTCATCTCACCGATCGTGTGATCGATCAAAGTATGCTAAATGCAACAAATATGACAGACAGTAAAGTCGCCTCCGAAATAAGTTTGAAGATATCAAAGATTTGGAAAAGGCTGTTGATGGGCGAATTCCAATATTTCGATAGCGGAGAAAATTTCGTACGAGATATCTACAATCTACTCCTGACTCGGATGCGTATCGGACTTCTTTTAGCTATCTATCCCAATGCAGCTGAACTCTAGGTTGAATCATCTGGGTTAAATTTTAATTTGGATCAATCTAATAAATCTAGGTTCTTTAATTAGACTTATCTAATAAAGTGGAATTCTGTGTTTAGACATACCCAATATACCTGGATTCTTTTCTATGATAAGGAATTAGATTAGGGAGTAAAGCAAGCAATAAAACAAGCCGGGGGGGGCAAGAGAGACAGGCGTTATAATTGAGTGGAAAAGTAGCTAGAATAAATGATAATATTCTAGGGGGGGTCAAGGGGAAAGCGTAAAGCATGCGGAAAAGGCCCACAGAGGTAAAAAGCTTTAGACAATCTGGAAATCATAACTATTATATATTTTAAATTGCAAGAAAACCCCCCAAAAGGAATCCAGCCTATTAAATAGACCCAGTAAAGCAAGGCCAACCCCTTTGAACTAAGTCCAGTATCCAACTCAAGTTATTGGGCTAGGTCCATTAGTTCACCCATAAGTCTAAAATCCAGGGTTCAACCCATTCCGCGCCCCCCGCCGAGGAGATGATGCCGAGCTAGATTTGTTCTTATAATATTCATGAAATCGAAAAAAGAAGCGAAAAGGGGGGAAGGATATAGCTACGATTTTCTTTTAACTTCGGTGAAGACCCAAAAAAATCCAAAAAAGAATGGTCTGGTCTTGGTGGTCAAGCTGTTTGTTACTGAAATTCCTACTTACTTGTAAGTTTGATTGTGAAGTTGATGTGGTAGTAGTCTGCCGCTTTGAGTTGGTGTTGTGGTGCCTCTGCTTTGAATTAGTGTTGTGGATTTGGTGTGTCCTGAATGAGTGTCTATTAACCCGTTTCCTCATTCAGGTGATGAGTGTTGTGTATTTGGTGTCCTGAATGAGTGTCTATTAACCCGTTTCCTCATTCAGGTGTGGAGTGTCGCTGAAGTTGCTGTGGATGAGTGCCTGTTAGATCCGTTTTCTCATCTATTGTTGGTGTTGGAGTCGCAGTACTAAGAAATTGTTAGTATTTTGCGAATCCAAAGTTGAGAGAAGCGGTTGACAGCTTCACCACCAAAGACCATGTTTGTTCTGTTTGATTATGCTTAAGCTTAATTTTATATGTATAGGTGTGTAAATGTGACGTGGTGGACTATTTTAGTCCGATAATGAGATGGGATAATGAAGTTTTTACCCCACCAGTAATGACCGCTTCAATGTTCGAAATAATAAGAAGCATGGAAAGCGGTACTAGAACTCTAGACTAGAACAAGGCTACTGCATTCGGTACCAAACTCCAGAAAAGCTCCACCTGGAGCAAGCCACTCAGCCTGTGGATTTCAGCTCCGCCGTACCGCATGCTCGAAGTTATAAAGAATAACACATTTCCAAGCCAGTTGATGGAATTAAACTCCGAATGTTTAAATTATATAGTCGTTCATATCAATTAATTCCCGCATGCTGCAAGATTCATCGTCATGAGTGTGGTAGCAAGATACCTTCTACGCTACCATGTAAACAGAATACACTACTCGTGGGTTTCCTCAGGATCCGATCTTTATCTTTTACTTTTGAGCAACTTTCCCCAAAATACACTGGTTTAACTTGGCTGAGTCTGAGGTGTTTGCCGTGCTTTCTCTGAAGCTGTTATTATGTCTGTATCTGCTAGTAGACTTCCGATAATCTTAAGCCTAAACTTCTGAAAGGTTCATCATATCATATCTTTGTTGTTTATGGTTAGGCTGCCCAATTTCGGAACCCATAAGGCCGCCGTCATTGCAACGTTTTATATATATATGGAGAAAAGAGAATATTACCCATATTGTTAAAGTTTTTATTCAAAGGTAAACTAGAATTTGTATTATATCTTAGAAATTGATTGGGCTTGGATTATTTCAGTTTGACTTAAAGATGTAAAAGCGCTGCGTCTAATTCTTTCTAACGAACAATAGATTCTCTCCATGATCAACGTATCCCACTCACCTAACAACCCGAACCTGAACATGACGTTTAAAGCGGGCGGGTGTTATGTATAATCCTGTCCGAAACGACCTGAACGTCACAAATAAGATCTAAACAGAAGGAGGGGGGAATGAGAGGATAAGAAGAAAGGGAGAGTGAGGGGTTGGAATTGGTTAAGTACTAGTGCAGAGAGAATGAAAGATATTGATGAGGAGGAGTGGAGGAAGGGGACTTAGTAGTAGTCGAAAGAAAGGAAGGTTATAAATCCAGAGAGTGCGGTTAGTAAGAATGAGATTTTACATTAGTATGAGAAGGATGGAATAAATGAAATAGCGACGAGGCCGTATTTATCTAGAGAGAAATATCTCCTAGAAGGAAAGCTTTTGATATCTACTCACTTATATTATATCATGAGATGTTGCGATGTGTTAGAGATGTGACCAACAAATTATCATGAAGTCCTTAGAATCTAAGAGAAAGAAAGCTGAAGTGCGGTCATTAAATATGTTGTAGGCACACGTGACACGCTAGCTTGTGGGCTCGCTAAGTAAATATAGACGATCCAGTAAGATTCGGCCATGCACAGCACCCTAACTAACCCATCAGGTAACGTCCTAAATAAGCAGACCATTAGAAGAGATAATAAATTATGAGTTCATATAAGCTATCTAGATAACCCGTTTTGTGATAGTTTCTTTTTTTCTTTTTTTGCCTGTTTAACTTGCAGATAGATAGATATTACATTTTGGGAAAAGGCAATAAGAAATTTAAAAAAAAGAGAAAAGAAAAACCCGAAGAACAAACAAGCCAAGCCCTTCAACTAGCAAAACTCAAGGAACCCTCGGTGGAGCTCCCATAGAAACCATGCTGAGGATGATTTTGGAGGATGATTTAATGTCTCGCGACAAGGCAGGGTCAGGTTAGAGAGGGCGGAAGATCTCAAGTATGACTGCTGCCTGATGGTTCGCTTCCATCATTGCCGGATCTTTGGTAACCCAGTTTGGGCTCTGGGCAGCTACCACTATGCCAGCGAGGACTTTGCTTTGTTTGTTAGCAGGTCCTTGCTTAATTTTAAATATATAGTTATTTCTTAGCGGGAGAATAGATTTGCCGGGAACAGGGGGTTGCGGGATAAGAAGTTGGGATTCTTGGGATGATATTTTATATTTTTGCCTTTAAACGATTATATATCTTAAATTATCTAAACTAGGAGATTAAGGGATAGGAGTGCAGGCTTTTATTTTAGATAGATATTTAAAATTTACTGGTTTTTACTCTCTTGGCACTATTTCCAAGAGCATAATTATACCCTAATAATAGGTTTTATAGAATGGCATAGAGATGCAGCGAGTCTCAACGAACCCTTTTCCCTCTATTCGCCCTTAACTTCTGCAGCTTCTATTCCTTTTCAGCTCTAAATATTTTTTTCTCATCTAGCTTTACGATATCTGTTAGATTGATCAGGAATGTAGGTTGAGGTGAAAAACCCTCCGATGATCTCCACAAAGATGAAGCTAGAAGCATTTGTAATAAAACATGATTGAAAATATCGTAATCAGGAAGTATTACAAAGAAGGCAGCAAAATCCAACAGCATCCCTCCTTCCCTTCTCTTTCCCTCTGCTCACATGTACTCCCGCAGCCTCTACTGCTAACCACATTTCTAGTTCTCCCTTCCCATAAAATCTCACGGCATCTCGCCTTCCTCTATACTTCAGACTAGCAAACGCATAAACTATCACTTTCATATTTTCACATATTCTATCAAGTCCTTACTTCTATTCGAGAAAGTGTGCTACCGTACAGTGCACCTCACATCCACCTCCTCACCAATCAATTCCCCATGCAATGATCAGCAAGCCTACTAGCTAATCCACTACCACCCTATCCCACCTAAACAAGCTCTCCTTTTCTCCTAGAAATTAGTTATCATATTGAGTTATTAATAGAAATTATCATATCAAGTGCCTAAGAAATAACCAAGTGCAGAGAAAGTCTGCTGCAGGTGGTGGTCTTGGAAGCAAATAAAATAGTACGGAGTAAGTATTCATTTGGAGATTCTAACTTTGCTTGACTAACCCAGCCCTAAAATTCCAAACCTGTGAAAAACTCACCCGGCACCGGACCTTTTCAAACTCCGTTCATTATTTCGGTCAGGTTCACCCTTATTGCGGTGCGGGGCTGCCTTTGCCTTATTCCAATATTTTTTAGATGCAGTGGGTTTTTCGTCAGCTGAAGTTTCGAATTCTACAGCAGCGTGACCAGAAACAGGTAGTTCGATATCGGAATCTCGACATGAGCACTTTCCATTTCCGTCCTTGGACCTGAGCAGTTGCTGCTATAACCTGAGCTGTGGGTGAGCCTGGGTGAGCTGGCTGAGCAGTGGGGTGAGCCGAAGGCGACCGTTAAGGCGACCGTTTGGGCTCCTCGGCTATAACTGCCGCTAGCTAAAATTGGAAAAAGCCAGTCAAGGGTTCTTTTGGGGCCAATTCTGGACCCCCGTCAGGTAGAGCCGCACCCCCTAACTTTACCGAACGTCACAAATTCAACCTCATCGCATACGAACAAATCGCGTTAATCTGTTAACCACCTATTTAACTCCTCTCTGCTACAAGAAGTCGCACTTAAATACGCACGATACTGCTCTGTAATAACCGTCGAAAGATAATTCTGTATAATTTCAAAATCCCGAAAGAACGACAGCACAAATCTTAGGTGTTAACGTCTAGTGCTTCCCACGAATATGTTAGCATCCATACGAGACGAGGTTCTCGAAGCCCCTCAGCCTCAACAGAGTCGGTACCAGCCGCTGAGTACCAGGAGTGGCCCTCCGTGGCTTCCTCAAACGGACCAGGATCGGGAAGGAGACGACGTTCAATCTAGAGTTTCATCTGACCCATCTCCCAGGGGACCTCGAACTGTCGGCTGCTTTCGCAGCGTTGGGTAGTAGCTTTAGTGTGGAATCGTCAGCACATCCTCGGATCTCTCACAGCGCAGTCACATTCTAAGACGCATTATGTCACGTCGGGGCCTCCAACGAAGCGCGTCAAGTGGACAGCAGAAGAGGACGCTACGTTGGTCAGAATGAGGGAGGATGGCTGTTCGTGGGAAGAGATCTCTGCCGCCATCCCTTGCCGGAATCCGGGGGCGATCTAAGTACGCTACTCTACGAAGTTCAGGTGGCACTGGATCGAGAAAACATAGACGGTCATAGGAGTTCAAGCATAGAAATTGTATCTCTACTACAGTCAATAAAATATAATCCATTCCCGAGTCCAATCAATGTCTCCCAAAATTCTGCTTGATACGCTCTATCTGTTTCGTCTCCAGAGCCAAGCCTCAAACCGCTCGCCTTGCGGATGAACTAGGAGCTGGAAACTCTTCAGACCTGACATGCTCGCGGAGGAGCCTCAGGTATGCTGCCATCCACTTGTCGTTCACGAATTTTTGGTGACTCGCGTATCGCAGTAGGCCCTGGTATATGCTCGTTGCGTTTGACAACATCAAATTTGCAATCGATGCTTCCCCATTCTTGCTGCCGCCCATCCGAGCTTCGGCTATTTCTACCAAATTCTTGTACTCATTGAGTTTTGGCTCCGTTATTTTGATGCGGTTGATTGCGGATGGCCTTGTCTCAACATGTCCGGGAGGCTCCCGCTCGAGTCCTGTCAATAGTGGATACTGGGCAACCACTTCAATCGGTGCAGCCATGACGCCGTCGAAGTCGATCAGGCCGATGATTTCGAAATCATCGTTCACGAGAATGTTGTGGGCTCCGAAATCGCGATTCGTGAGGCTGAAAGGGCCTGTCATGCTGCGGTTTTGGCTATATAACGAGATGAGATGCTTGAAGAGAATCGGGATTGCAAAAGAGCAACTTGTTTGGACATCAGGTGCTGCATCAGCTACGCACACTTGGAGTGCGTGGTTTGCAAGGTCGGTAAAGTAGTCCATTGAAGCCGTCCAAGGGCCTTTCCCTGTCTCAACCTCTGGGCCGATAAAGAAATCCAACGTCCTTTCGTCCTGATAGAGACTTCCGATCCGGTCAAATTTAAATGAGGATAGCTCAACCTGAATGCTAGCCATTCGCTCCCTGAACTTTCGATCTTGATCAGGCGTGCCGAATAAGCCCACATCACAATTTTTAGCCACCCGTAGTTCCGTCGCAACCGTTCCGTCGATGTAATCCATCAGAATGTACGGGGCGCCAACGTCATTAGTTGGATCAGCGCTGTAGCTATAAACTTCCGGAACAGGAAGAGAGGTTTTAGCCCTTCTCGTAGAGACAAAGGTCAGCGCAACTCCAACGTAATCCAAATATGACATACTTCAAGAACTTCATGCTGCCAATTTCTACCTTGAAAGTACCAGCACTATCGAGCGCCTCACGGCCACCAAAGACCGCTTTCAGCGGGGTATCTAGTTGTTCATTTTTTCCTTGCCCTCCCCCGTGTAATCTTCGTAGGTTGTTTCTTCGATATGCCCTAAGGCTTTGCGGAGCTTGTGGCTGTCAGACTGCTTGCAACGTTCCGTTCTGGTTTTGATCGGACTGCGCGTTTGGAGGGATTTGTAGCCGTCCTTGTTTGGTCCTTAGATACGCTAGGGACAGGCGGCTGTATCCGTTTGCTTCTGCGCGGAGTTGCTTCTGCGCGGAGCTGCACGGTCAGGCGAAGGCGAAGGCGAGGGCTGCGGTTCTGCTGCATCCGCACCAGAAGACAATGGCAAGTGTGATCGCCGTTGAGGCCCCTTTCTCTTTCCAGCGGCTTTTGAAACCTTTGATGAATGGACTGGGCCCAGAGATGCGTTTGCCGGCTGCCCATCTTTATGGGAGGCTTTTCTCTTGCTTGGCAGCAATGCCTACCTCGTCGCAGGACGAAGAACCCGTTTACCCGAACTAGAGGAAGGTGAATCCGATGTAGAGGAAGAGCGCTCGGCGTCGCCATTCTCTAATCCGGCCGAATCAATGTCTGCAGGCGGTCCTTGTTGAGATGAATTTAAGCCGCTAGACGTCTGGCGATGATTTAATTCAACGGGAGAAGGAGACCTAAAAATACGTATAGCAGGTGCTTCTCTCGCTTCATGGTTGCCGTTCACAAGTGGGTTCGCTGGAACAGGAGCAGGACCATCAGCGGCTTCCTCCTCAAGAGGCTCTTCATGCTTCCATGTCATCCCAGGCAGTATACCCCATCTTCCGTTCCAAATCCCTCGCTTGGTCCAGATGTTCTTGACATTCTCGTATGCCCTCGTATTAATATCTGCAGCATCAGCGCCTTCCCTATTCTCGGATTCTTCTCGAATTCTTTCACGCTCCTTCGATATCTGGTAGACGAATTGATGATATGGACGTGAAGCCTCACGTTCACGCTCCCGTACGACTCGCCGCTCTGCAATCCGTCGCTTTTCGTCACCGCTCTTCGGCTGCCTCGGTTTTGGCTGCGGCTTTGGAAAAAAGGAAAAAAGAGGTGAGGGTCCTGCTTCCGAGTCCGTCTCCGATTCCAACTCAAGCTCGAGCGGTTCTTCGTGCTTCCATCGCCCATAAGCGAACTGGTTCCATTTGCTGTTCCAGGTGCCTTGCTCGACCCAGCGCTTCTTGACGGTTTCGCTGGCCTCTTTGATCAAAGTATCTCCGGGAGGCATGCTCCTCCAACTCGTGCTCGGATCTGCATTCCAAATCCGCCTCCTCTCTTCCTCTATCTGAGCTGAGAATTGTTCGTGTGGTTTGGAGGCCTCGCGCTCATCCCATAGCTGAGCTCGTCGCTCTTGGCGACGTCGTTGCTCCTCACTGGGAGCACTTGGAGTCACAGATCGCGTACGACGGCGTCGTCGCTGCTCCTCACTTAGATCATTGGGACTCGTAGATCGAGTCGTCGTACCCGATGGATTCGATGTATATGGTGGTGGAGAATGGCTAAATCGCTGTCTCTCGCGATCAAGTCGCAGCGAGTCTCCCTCTAATCTTGCTAGATGGGTGAGCAGACCTGAGCCGAAGCTGAGCCGAAGCTGAGCCGGGCCTGAGCCAGCCTGAGCAAAGGCGGCGCGAGATCACGTGGACTTGATGGTTGGGAGGTGTCGAGATTCCGGTCAGGAAACAGATGATTCGATAAGGTAATGAATGCGCGTGTATTGCAACGGAAGTCTCAAATTCCTTGTCGTAGTATACTTCACTCGTGCTTGGAGAACTTTCTACTAGCTGAGTGATTTTCTACATCGTCTGAAACGTCGTTGCTCTCCTTTGCCCTTTTGTTTGTTGTTGAGATGAATTAATCGGTTTTGCATCCTAAACAGCCTGTAACTCGACCCTGTTTCAGTTACTTTCCTTAGTTCCAACAAAAACGTCTCCATAGAAAGTACTTGATTGCATATAGAGGGAGAAGTTAGAAAACTTTAATTTCTTCCTGCAAATAGAAAGTTTCATCTAGATCAGGCCAAGACTCTCCCTAGGCGTCTAAATAGTCAAGTAGAGAAGCGGTATGGCATCCAACATCTTCTTACTCTTTCACAATATGTGCGGCGGTGTGTTTTGACTTTCGGGTGACACGAGAAAGTCAAGCCTTAGGCGAGGCTGCCGATTAAGCGCTAAGCCTACACGAGCAGTAAGCGTCGATTTGCCGATGATTGATCGAGATCCATCGGCCAGGATTATAAGCTTATCGTGTATTATCTGAATGCTTGCAAAGATCGAATAATTGGCATAGAGCTGCCAGCTTTTAGAATGACGTAGCCATCCACATTGGTTAGCAAGGCTAGCACTCGCACGCGCGCGCCTCTCAATTCTTTTCACTCTATGGTTAGCTAATGCACATGTTGGTAGAATTTTCGCGAGTTCAAAAGGCAGCCCATCTATCCTTCGGTTCTCCTGAGACTAATTTCTTTCTCACCACACTTATTATACCCATCAATTCGTCTCTATTTCCATACGCTCAACCATGCAATCTTCCATTACGCAGGCTCCTGCAGCCCCCCCAAGCGAAACTGAAACTTCAAACCACGCACCAGATGCCGTGCGCGAGCCTCCATCTAGTTCAACGGAGCCATTCACGGTCGAGGAAGAAGAGAAATACAACTGCAAGACCAACTTCTTGCATAAAATGCCAGGCTACCAAAACCTGTCTGCCCAATCCATACGCTCTACCAATGACGCCATGGAGTGGTTCATCAAGCTTTGCGAAGAGGGCTCTACCCTCACCAGGGCCAAAGACAAGCCAACATCTGCATACTCCCTTTACGAATTATATGGACGTCTCGAAAATCCGCCGTACATGTTAGTTACATTTGGCGATTTGCACAACAATTGGCATGAAATACAACGGTTTGCGAAGGACTACCCAGAGAAGTTTAGGGGTAAGAAACCAGACAAAAGGGGCAAGGTGACAATAATGATGCTCGGCTCTAGCGTCACGATCGAATATCAACAATATGTCGCTATCTGTAGTGAAAAGCTCCAAGTTGATCCCTACCAATATTGTGATGAGGATATTGATAGAGAGCTTGAAAATCTGGAAGCTTTCAGAGCGGAGAAGCATAAGACGGATCTGGAGGTAGAGAAATGTAAGACGAAACCCACTGCAAAGCTTGTATTCTAATGATTTCCAGATCTGCAAAACTCCCAAAAGGCCAACGAGTATATTGCCAAGCGTCAGAAACACCTGCACGGATTGCGATCAGAAAAGTACATGAATTGGAAGGTGCTGGATAAGACGGAGGAAGATGAGGAGCAGCCACGCGTCCGATTTATGGCGCCAGAGAGAACGGAAGTCAATGGAAGTCAAACTTCAGGCTCGACAAAGCGAAAGTTTGCAGGTAGTCCGAATGAGCAACAGCGCCCCAAAAGGTTGAGAAAGAATGATTCTTCCACATTTGCAGATAGTTTCGACTTTATCCAGACGTTACGATAAGATAATCCGAAGGAGTACGGCGTTACATGGGATGGGATATATGCATTTTTGCGGGGAGGGATGGGCGGGTGCTTTTAGTGGAGGGATTTATGGGACTTCTAGTGGGGTGGATTCATTTCTTGAAAATTTCTATGAATACAAGAGAAATCCACTGCATGATCTAGAGGTCCCTTTAACACCTCTTTAATTATTAAATATATGCTCTTGTATTTTACATTTTCGTAATGCGTATTTATTATATACACAAAGCCTGTTAAGGCTAGCTTATTGCTAATTCTCTAGATGGTACAGGAAGAGACGCAATGTTCAGCCTGAATTCAAAGAGCACCAAATGCCATTATGCGATTGAAAAGCTTTATTGGCATAATATGGTTGATTTGGAGGAGGAGGAGGAACAAATAGAGTATGAAACTATTGCTCCGGGTGACGATATTGAAGAATACAAGAGAGCTTTAAGAGGAGGGCGACAATGACTGTTTTAGAGGTGATTTATTTATTACAGCAGAATTTATAAAATACAAGTTTCAATACTGACAAAGCAGACTATATTTTACATTAGCACCTCAACCCCATCCAATGCAAAGCCCTACTTCTTTCTTGCGCTAGAAAGTATACGTTCAACAATTCGGATGCGTCGAATCCAACTGCCTAACGCTCAATATTCGCTAAATTCCGTTCATGCCAATAGTTAGGGCGCGGAATCGGTGGACTTTTTTACTGGGTTGTGTGATGATCTGTTCGTATTATGTTGGTTGGGGGCTTTAATGAGGTGGAAACGAGAGGTTGATAAGCCATCGACCCCCTGACTTAAGCGAGGATCTATTTTAAACCTAATCGGAAAAATAACCCAACCCACAGAGAAGCAATCCAACCCAATGGATATATCCAACCCAGTGATCCAACCCAATGGATACCTGCCAACTGGGTCATCCAATTAATCATTACTCAACCCATTCCGCCACATTTCCAACAGCTCCCTCAACGCCAAAACATTCATCCGAACTCCAACACTTTAAGAATCGAAGAGTTGGCGTTTGAGAAGTTGATACAGGCCTTGTTCACATAAGACCAAACCGTCTAATCTCAAACATTGTAGATTAGGTCAAGTGTAATGCCCCGCTCACATCGGAAACGAAGTGGTTTCTTCCACCACATATTTTTAGTATGTTATTCCTTTAGAAGAGTTCCTAAATCGACATTCCTTATATTCACAACCAATTTTCCCTAAGACTTGCGTCCCTTAATCATCTAAACTTGTGATTCCATAAATATCAATTAAGTCTCTTACATAGTTCCCTAAAATTCAAACAATTTTCAAATCACCTTAGTTTATCGGGGTTGTTAGCATATTAAATCTATTTGTGTTTGGCATCCTTCCCAAAAGTTTGATGACTAATCAAACGAGAGTAGACAATGAATCAACTAAACACAATAATCCCCAATTAGCTACAGTAGTAATTTAATATAATACTACGGAGAGAGTGTATTCGTAAGAATAGTTCCAGATAACGAAGAGGAACCTTCAAGTAGTATTATGCTATGTGAGGTATTGCGGTGAGGTAATTAATAAGAGATAGGTTCAGGAGCCAATCTGGGATGTTTTCCCTTACGGGGACGAGTAAATGCGCTATACAACTGTGCATTCATCTTTCAACATGCAAGAATTATAATTAGGTCAATTTAAACATGACTCAAAAAGAAGGAAACCTCACGGCCCTTATATGATAGACTCCCCCTCTACCCAGCATCAGGAATCGGCTCAAATAGCAACAAGTAGCAGTAAAGGACGAGTATGTCAACTCCTCCCCAATCCATGTGCTCTAGATGCGACAGACCCATAAGTGACTTGAACATAGCCATTGCAAGGCCTCATCCAAGGAGGTTGCTAGTAAAGATCCTCCTACATATTTCTTAGCAGCCGCAAGGTGGCTCTGTAATACATCATCAATCATGTCTTCATTCCACCAAAACTACCTCAGAAGGACGACAACGATTTCGAGATAGATTTAACTCTGATCAAGAAATGTGAGGATACGTTGACGTTATTCCATTCTCTTCTCCTAGAGTATTTGAGATTGGCAGCCTGTACCAAGATGATCGATGTCAGAGATCCACGCGGAGATATCATTCCAGAAAGATGAGAAACCAAGGTAAGTTAAATCAAAGATGAGACTATCCACGCGGCTCACATGCTCATTCATAGATATTTTTGCTTTCACATCCGCGGCCAGAATGCAGGAATTGCAATCCGCAATCGTTGGAACAAATCTCGTTTGAGTCCTTTGAGCTCTCTTCAACCTCTGAATTCATTATGATGACGAAAAGTCGACTCCGAAGCTGTCTCCTAGGTGTCGCTATATCCACCGGCTTGGATAAGATTGCTATTTCCTCTTTCGTAAAGCTCATACCATTCAACACCAAGACACCAAGACATTGCTAATCAGGCATAAGGCAAAATCCCAGCAAGTCGAAATTCAGGACACAATCCATCCCAAGTTCGTGACAGAGCTGCTCTCCAGTATGCTGCAAAGACCTTTTGATGTAGTTCGTATCCACAAGCGCACCCGCGATAATGTCTTGTGGAAAGACGCATTTCAACCTTGATAGAATTTCAACTCGATCAATAGATCGATGAATATAAGCCATAATGTTCCCCTCCTATCGACCCTCGCAGCTCAAAGTTCCCGCAAGTCGACTTTCGGGTCCTAGAATCTGGATCTAGTTTTCATGGAGTGCTGGAAAGAAAATTGCATAAATACAAATCTTGCAGATCAGATTTCTGGCCCTTTTCACACGCTTAAGTAAATGTCGCTGAGAATTTGAGATCAAGACTCTACGAACACTTCTCACCATCTCGACACTTTTGGATAGTGCTACAAGGTAAAGCTAGGGCAATCTAGGTGCACGCCTGCTCTTATTCATGTATTGTCATTCAACCGTTTCCTAACCATGCTCAAAAAGACTAGTGATTCTCAAAGATGACGAATTATACTCTCGACTCCAAAGTCACCACTATTTCCGCCTTTACCGACGCTGGCACACGACAAGTGGTAGGATACGGAAAAGGGCTAGGCCACTACGCGGACGAGAACCTGCGTACATTTCCTCCGCTCGAGTGCCTGCACAGCAATAATGGAACGAAGGAAAGCACATCTCGGGAGCCAATAAAGTTGATTGTTCCAGGGAGTAAGGGGCATATATCCCCTGAATCTACCAATCCCCTCCCTTCTATCCGCCTCAATGGGATCCATGTCTCTTCTTATGAGATCTTCTCTTATACGAACCCTTTCCACTAGGAAGAGCGCCATTCCAATCCCAACAATACTTCTCAAAACAAGCTGTACACTCACTCGGCAGTGTCTGCTCCGTCTTCATCATCAGTCCACATCCTAAACAAGTAGGCCAATCACTCTCTCCTCCTTGCGTCGCAATCCCATTCCCATTAGCAATTATCCCTGCTGTTTCGCTTTCCGTATAATTCGACGTGTATGTACTATAATTACTTGCAAATGAGAAATTTGCATTCGGGAGGTAGATGATCGTGACTTTAGAAGTGTCATTGCAGCCGAAAAAAGTGGCACGTTTGTTAAGACCTTCGGATTCAAATGTGATGTTTAGAGGAATGGGAGGCATGCGTGTGAGACTGCGAATGAGGGATTGGTTGTAGGTTCTTTGCATCTCGGAACCGTCAGGCCAGTTTGTAAAGGTGTCAGCGGAGTTGTCATTTACGATTATGGCGGAGATGTTGCGGAATGGTTGGAGAAGGGGGAAGATGGGGTTGTTTTGCCAGGATTCTCCTCCGTCAACAAGGGTAAGGGTTTGTTGTGCCGAGATATTGTTTGAAGGGTCGAGGGTAGGATTAGACGTCGATGAGATGTAATCATAGAAGGGGTTGGGATAGGAAGCGAATTCGCTGGGGTTGGTTATGAATGATAAGACTGTGCTGATTTCATCTATGAGAGGCGAAGCAAGATTGGCGAGATTGGAAGATGTGCCAAGTACGAAACCTAGATTGTCAAAGTTTGTAACACATTGGCCCCGAGGAGCTCCGTTAGTCAATGATGTTCCGAGATAAGCAGCTTTTCAATATGTTAGAGCAAGCAGTAATCGGCGTGGAAGGATACATACTTTGCGTGAAAGCGCTCACTTCAGCATCCCATGAACCGAAGGTGAAAGGGGTAAACTCGTAGGTTGTGGCATTATCGAGAGGCGCTTCATTACCCTCCCATGTCTTGACCCCTAGACTGGTGATAATTGGATACGGTACCTTAGTAATGTTGTTAGCCAAGTTTATTTCCGCAACAAAGGACTCACCTGGTAAGATGTGAAATTTGACAGCGTGGTTAGTGAAGAGAACGTATCTGCAATCCCAGCATCTTCTCCTTGAAGTAGTGAGTATGATAGGAATCTACCCCAATAGTCAGGAATTCCGGTCTCAAAGCCTTGCTGCTCCTTGGAATGAACATCTGAAATAATATCGGCCAGGTTATCGATTCCTAATTCTATAGGCTGTGTAAGGCTTTCCTTCCATAGATTATCTCTTAGCCAGGAGATTGTCGGGTACTTATTTCCTGCAAAGGACGAAATGAGCCACTAGGGGAAAAGATCAGTATTTGATATACCAACTCCAAAATTTTGTCTCAGTGCACTAAAGAAAATATAAATGGATTTAGAGCATTCAGACTTGAATGCCCTAGGTTCTTTGGGAGATTCCCTCCCCCTCCTCTAAAGGACAAAGTCTTTTTTGGATAAGTATCAACAGAAGAATGAGAGACTTACAGCACCACCAGAAAGACCCGCTTGATATGTAAGAGCTTGAAAAAGACCACTTGTGCAACTATTACTGTCTCGACTATCGAAGGCTTGGATGACGCCGGCACCGGAAAGAAGAGCTCTTATACCACCACCACTGCTTGTCAAGGCAATCTAAACCCGTTAGTGCTATACCTTTTTCGGGGAGGGTAGACATACCGTAGGTAGATCGCAATTATCAGTTTCAAATCCTGGCTGGATAATTCCGTGTTGTTAGTGTTACTCGAGTAGAAAGATGTGAGGGACTAGGAGTCGCACGAGTTGACTACAAAGTCGAGCATTGTGAATGTCCCAGAAAGTATAGAACAATGAAATCCCCAAGGCTTCTCAGACTCAAGTGCTTTAGCTGCCACAAGAAATTACATACATTCGTGTTTTTCAACCAGGTTGCGAGATTCTCATCTGCTATGGCTTTCCTTGATGTTCTGTATGCTGCCTCGTCTTGTGGAAGACCGCTGGCAGGCTCAACCAACCATTCGTTGGGACATTGGACGAAGTTCGGAGCGTAGCTTTGCGCCTGAATATGTGCTCCAAACAGGAACAATGATAGGAAGAATCGCGAGACCATGGTGAATCGCCTTTCGAATCTCAACGAATGCTAGATATGGCACTGCTAGTGCGTGGCTACAATATGCCAAGGGAATAAGAATTGTTGACAAGATAGTTAGCCCGAGAATGAATCAAGTGTGAGGGAAAAAAATGAATGTAAGAAACAGAGAACCAATGAGAGACTGAGAGATAGGGAATTAAATGAAATATGAAAAAGTGATACTAATTAAGCATAAACCAGTAAATTAGCTCTTCAAAAGATTGTTGAATCCTCGGTCGTCCTCGTGCAAGTGTCAGGAAAAGAGAGATCCTAATGGCTAAGACAGATTTAAGTAAGAGAAGGATGCGAATACCAACAGTAGCCCATTGGGAGACCTTGAGGGGATCTGGTATTTGGTACCCTGCCTTCCTTCATTCCTTCGGCCAGAATTGCCAGGAAAGGATGACAATCCTAGTGGGTTCTAGAAATGAAAAGGTACTAAATGCGCTACTCAGCGATTTTAGACTGCCTAGTAAAGATTTATCTGAGAAATTTCTCTTCTTAAATTTTATCACGGTTGAAGAGTCACCTTACCTAAGTTGGAGCATTCTGATTTGACTCATTAAGATGCAAATTTTGTTGTCATTGGTCTCGAGTAAGTGATAACTCGTAGCCCAATCACTCAGTATTGAAGGGTGCATTTCCATGCCAAAGTGTTGGTGGCCGTTTTGGCCGTCACTAATTCTATAAGGGGCCTTTAGTCTAGGAGAAACAGGCTAAACAAGGTTCAGTAGCTGATCTATACAGGCCGGGTCACCAAGTTCTGTCTCGAAGGAGTCGTAGTATTAGTTCATATTTTATTTTGTAGAGATGCTTTGTCCGCATTTCCTATTTTACAAAGGATCAGCCAAAATTTCTAGACTTATGATGACCCGAACCTTCCAACCCCTTTTACAAAAGAAATACTTTTAACCCGCCGTAGCTTCGTTGCCTTCGCTAGCCGGTTTTGCAGCACCAGAATCCGATTTCTCAATGATCTCCTCCTTGCTCTCATCAGCTAGGACCTCTTGTTGGGCAGCTGGCTTCTCCTGGCTTTCCACTTCGGGAGTACCTTCCGTTTGTGAATCAGCACCATCTGGATGGGCCGGTGCTACCTCGGGTGCCCCATCTTCTCGAGGTGGATTGATTTCATTGCCATGCGCATCTACCATCCGAGTTCGAGTTTCGTATCTGGTCTTGAAGCTGACTTTTCCTTCAAGTTCCTTAACCTGCTCGGGATCAAGAAGGTTCCCATCTTGATCTCTGTATTCAATCTTCTCCTCGCGAGAAATGATACTATGGCTAGCTTCAACAGGGGGTGGAGAAACTAGGGCAGATGGCGCCTCTGAAATGTGATCCTGCCCGCCGAGAGGTTTTTGAGCATTATCAGCTTGTGGGGGAGGCTCAGCAGCGTTGGTTGGAATCAAAGGCGAGTCAGTTTTGTGAATGTCCGCGTTTGCGTTGATGGACTGAGTTGCATATTGCGAATACTTTAAAAATTAGTGTGAAGAAATTTTTGGAAGCGCTCCCTGACGGGAGAAATCGACACCGGATGTCAACTTACATCGTCTAAGAATGTATTGCAATCCCAATCCCACCTCTCGAATAGTTTAACTTTCTTACAAGCTGACTTAGTCCAAGCATTACCGTATGCCAGAGGTGAGTATAAACCGAAGACTACTATGCTTAGTGTTAAAAAGATGACAATTCCGACTCTGCCAATGAAAGGACGTTCGCGAAGGCCAATACCAGGAATACGTGCAGTGACATAGTCGTAAGTCTGACATAATGCCATGATAGCGAAGTAGAGAGCAGGGAAATAGTGGTGTAGAAAGAGTTGACGTTGCATGAGATAAAATGGGAAATAATGGAATGCCCAGCCAAGAACTGAAGTGCCAATCTCGTAGTCAAAGCGCTTGAAGACAGTATTGCTATAGTCCTTGAAACCTCTTTGCCAGCGAAGTACAGCAAGACCTTTGAACACTGCAAAGATGACAACTGCTAATGTCGAGCTCCACCAGATGACAGGGTTACCAATGAGGTAAATTTGGCGATTGTCTTTGCCCCAGAAGTTGATTCCACGTCTTAGGATAGGCCAGGAGGGCGGTCGAGAATCCCAGGCGTGAGATTCAACTAGACCAGCATTCGTGTGCCACATGACCTTTTGCAGCTCCCAGAATTTACCGAAAAATCCAGGGTTTCTGTAGTTGACTTTCTCTGCCTCGGCACCAAGATGAGGATGCTCGTTCTGTTCAACGTACCAAACACTATTAGGAAGGGTACCTCCCTTCGCGCAAGTGACTTCTTGCTGCTCAGACGCCCATTCGGGTAGTTTGACTTTGTGGGAGAAGAGGACACAACCTGTCATTATGTGTACGAGCTTGAATTTGGTTTGAATAGTTCGAAGCCTGTTTTGAGCTTCTTCACCATCCGACATTTTCTTGATAATCTCTACACGGAAAAAGTCGTTGGCATCCCCCTCAAAACCTTCATAACCGTACGCAGAGACTTCATTTTGCCATTCAGCTTCTGTGACGGGAGGACGTACATCGTGAGAATGGAGGCGGCGGTGGGTCGGCAAGTGATAAAGTTTGATGGTATCCCCATCCTTGATGAAGTTTGGTGGATTGATGGTATCCCAAGCAAGCGAGCCATTTATAGGCTCGCCGTTAATATCGAGAGGCTGTGTTTGGTTCTCTAAAATCCAAACGTTGTTTTCATCTTTGTGCGGGTACAGCGTGATTTGTTGTTGCTTGCTACCAGTAGGATACATGAGATTGTGTGAGTGTAGGTATCCTCCTTGGGTATTGTGATGTCTGATGGATACTCGGCTACCAAATGCAACATCAACGGGAACATCTTGCATGGATTTTGAGTTGAGCGTGGCTTGAAATTCCGAGCTCATGAATCCATCTCCGTCGCCTGGGTTTACCAGACATACAAAGTGGATGGCAAACATCGCCATGTAAAATGTGAGAGGGATTATGATGAGGCAGAATACTCTGGCAAGAACATGCTTGGCAAAAATGCGCTAAAAGCCCGTTAGTGAATACCCTTTCCTTATAGCAAGAACATTGAACGTACTGGTGTGACCGTCTTCGCATCTCCAAGCAGAATCCAAAGTTGTACAACTGTCAAACTTCCCACCCAAGCAATTGTAAAAAGGCCAACCCACTTGACACTGGCAGTTGCGCCTAGACCAAGACCAGTAGCTGCCAACCAAAACCACCAACTTACTTCAAAAGCTTTGGAGGGACCTTGCTCATGTTGATTCGTGAAAGACGTGAAGGCTAATCCGGTGAAAGCTGTCATGATCATAAGAGGGGAATCGAGGAGAATCAATCGTGCTTGTGTTAGAAGACCATTCTCTGTTATTTAATTAGGAGCCATTCATCTAAACCGGAAGAAAACAGATCTCCTCACCAAAAATAATCAGACCAGCCCCCAAAACCGAGGTCATCGTTTTGCACCCGGCAGCTTTGAGGGTCAGGAACATCGTTGGAACCAACAAGATTCCACAGATAGCTGGCAGCATCCTCATTGCAACATATGGCACGCCCGGTTCGAGGTAGTCCTTCCCAATGTCCTTGAAGTCAAAATCTCCATTGAATCCAGCCAAGAAACCCGCAAGTGTGATCAACAATTTCGCAAGAGGAGGATGGACATCCATGAAGAATTTGCCCTTGATGTATTTCGAAGCAAAACCACCGAAGCTGTAGAATGGAATTTAGCATTTGAGTAAGGGATAGAACTACAAAGACAGCATACTGGACCTCGTCGAAAACCACACTGCTAGGTTGGTATATTCTGAATAATCTCACAACCGCAGCTACCACTGTTAAGACAAGCATGACCTGATAGTCAGATCCTGGGAGGAGGAAGACGTCATGATCTTGAACACCTTCAGAAGTGTAATCTTTCGGTTTCGAGGATATTTTTTGACTCGAAATGCTTCGAGAGCTCTTTTCGGGCAGCGTGTATGCTTTCGAGGGTCGTGCCATTGTATCGTGGAATTTGAAGGATTGGTGGAGAGGTAAATCAAGGGTTCTCTGAACCTGCGCACCTCCTAAAGATTACTCCAGCGCCGTAGGAATTGGTGCAATGCTTGAAGGAAAGGCGAAGCAGAAGTTGCAGTCAATTTAGAAGTACAGCATCGAGCCTAGTAATTGAGTTGGGAGGATAGGACAGGACAGATTGTCAAAGGGGCGGCGTGAAGTGAAAGGAATAGTTGGTCTAAGGGGGGAGGAGCTGGATCGAGCCACAGTTTACTTCCACGGAGAAAACGCACGGTAGAACTTTAATCCGGTGTATCCTTATTATAGATTGATGGAGGGGGAATTTGGATGTTTCAATTAAATCCTAGGCTGAAGTCTTTAACTTAGGGCAGTTCTCTTACATAATCAGATGGAAACAGCTAGGTTCATAATGAAATGTAAAAACATATTGGGATCTCAAGCTCCCAACTGTGCAAAACCCGTCGTCCGATCAGATGTTAGTCGCTATTGTTGAGGCTGAGAAGGCTTATCCGCATATCCCTTTCTTGGTAGAGGTGGAGTAAGGAGTGACTTTGAAGCGCAAACCTTGCTGCAAGAGTTAAAAGTTAGAAAATGCGTTGTTGTCCCAATATCGATGATATATGCCCCAGCCTTTCCTCTTGCTTTTTCTTCAACCCGGTTTCAAGAACTATTTCTCAGAGTTGCTGCCGGAAATCGAGAGAGGGAGCTAAATGATATACATCAATTCACTGGTAATGTGGTCTCAATTTTTCCGTCTATCTACAAAGTACACACGCGCCACCAACCACTGGCATGCAGCATTCGCTCTCTTCTAGTATCCGTCTTTGCCCCATTTGTTGTATTTCTCATGCAGCTCCTATGAATAAATCGTTAGCCAGACCCGTCAACATAATTCTGAGTTGCTATTGAGATGGCAACGGCCGTTGTCCTCAATCGATGGCCCAGTATATATAAAAAAAAAGTCGTATTACCTTTGGAAGGTTGACGTTAGGAATAATGACGCTGTGCAGCGCACTTGGAGCATCCTTGGGAGGGTTCTTTGGATCGCCTCCTGGGTGGTATTGGTATCTACCCGAAGTCAGCACCTTTCCTTCTAGAGCAGCAAATAAAGGCGTTAAGACGCCCAACTTACTTGAAGTGCTCTCGAGCAGCATCACCACTGGAACTTTCTGTCTGCCATGGCATACTGCCAGGAGCAACGTTCACTTTTGCTTCTGATGTAGCAGATGTAGGTTTGCGACCTGGTACGTGATCAATTGGCATTGTCGATGTTTGACCGGATGGAGGGGAAAGTACCAAAGTAAAATCCGACGAGACCGAACGCTCCGCACATGACTCCTAGTAAGACCTATTCGAATAAACTGATTAGAGGATGCCATGGAAAGATCATTAATAGAGCCGAGGAGAGAAGACGAGAGCTTCTAAAGATGGGGCCTACATAGAGCTCGGGATCTCTTTTCGCGCCCCTGTTCAGGATATGTCCTCCGGCAGCTTTACCTGCTGCCTTTCCAGCCTGAGCGGCGATTTTTCCTGCGGCTTGTGCTGACATTCTGATAGTTGTAGTTTGGCAATTGAAGTTGTAGAGGTTGTGGAGGGTTGTGATTGTGTGAGTACCGGAGTGGTACGATGTACTTATGTATGATGATGGTTTAAGCTCAGATTTATTACATAAGCAATGTTACGTAAGCGATCCCTAAGAACTTTCGATCTTCAACTTCTACGACTACGATCCTTTCATTGAGCATTGAGTACGCCTTGAATTGGACTTAACATACTCTTATTCTTCCAGGTTCTGCCAATGCTTATAATCAATACATTATATCTATTGTCCGCAGATTGAGGAGCGCTTGATTTTACTTGGAGATCTAAAGATTTAATTTTAAGTCGCAATCCCAATCGAGCCTTTTTCCCTTTTCCTGCTGGTTGTACTCGTTTCGTGCTTTGGCCCCTTTTTCGCCAACAACCAACAACCTACTCTCCGTAAAATTACAAATAAGTCATGTAATATGTCGATCGTTTGGGGGCAGACAATACCATCTATATCATCGAAACTACAATCTTTACTAATCTCATTCTACCCTTTAACTCGCCCTCATTAATACACAATTCGCTTCTTTTCCCTCACTCCCTACCTTCCTTCCTTCCTTCCTTTCTACACCCTCCTTAGTCGGCACTTCCTGACGCGCTTTTCTACACGAGTTACAGACAGAGCCAGATCTTTCTGCTGCACGTGCATGTCATAAAGGCTTAGGATGCACGAGACGACATCTATATGAAAGAGAACATACCCCACGATGGCATCCCAAGGCAATTCGGCTACAATGCATTCCTCAGATAACGATACGGAATCCCACACGTTTCCAAACCTGCAGCAGTTTCTACATTCCGAAGCGGGCGATGTAGCAAGCGTATTGTCGTCGCGAATGACTGATATTGCTTCGGATGACGACGGAGAGCATGCAGCAAACCCTACGAGTCCTTCAGCCACGCAATCCCAAGGCCAACAGCATAGCCAGCGACAGAGTACACAGAATGGTGATGGAATCTCGAGGCCGGGCACAGCAGTTACCGGTGTATCATCTTCGCAGAGAGGATGGTCTCAGGTACCCCCGTCACGAAGAGGTTATGGCTCACAGTACGGATCCCAGTATGGATCCCAACGAGGAAGTGTGTCTGCCTCGACTGCACCACGACCGCAAAGTGCTACAAGTAGAACTCATGTGCCATCTCTTACCTCGCATGCATTCTTTCGCCCGATGAGCTCCCAAAGATTGCAAGCACAACGTGGGGGCTCTCGACCTAACCCGCAAGCAATGGGCGAGGATGGATCCGCTGAGGGTGGAAGCAATGTGGCTAGACAAAACATGAACTCGAACCAGAATGTGGGACAGGAGGACGGAGATCTGCCACCACCCCCTTCTCGAGGAACCGAAATGACGGAGACAGCAGAAAGGGTTACTGCCAATACAAGCCCTGTTCATGGCCATCGTGGAACAGGTAGCCTCTCAGAAAGTGTGCGGCCGCTTCAACAGAACCCTGCAAACACAAAAGGTCTCAGCCTCAATATTCCCCACAGCTTCAAGAACGGAGGAGGAGCTCCGACACCTTCTAAATCTCCCAGGTCCTTTCGGTCAAGCTTTTTATTGCCTAACAGAGTTGATCTTCCCCCTGGAAGTCCGAATCGAAGCACGCAAGGCAGAGAAAAGTTACCTTCAGTTGCCTCTTCGCCGGGTTTGACGCCTGTAGACGCGTCGAAGAAGATTATGCCACCCCCAAAACTAGGGAACAACTACGAGTATTTCACTGGAAATACCGTATTCTGTTGGGGTGGTCGGCTTCAGAATTCTCGGCATAGACCCATAAACATTGCAACGGGCCTCTTTGTTCTTACCCCAGCAGTTCTCTTTTTCGTCTTTTCGGCGCCATGGCTGTGGCACAATATATCACCAGCGATACCTATCATATGTGCCTACATTTTCTACACTTGCATCTCATCCTTTCTGCATGCTTCTGTCTCGGATCCTGGGGTGAGCTTTACCCATAAATGATTCTGTGAGCATAATTTACTAATCATTTTCAAGATCTTGCCTCGAAACGTTCACCCAATGCCACCTGCGGACGAGAATGAAGATCCACTTCGATTAGCTCCCCCAACGAATGATTGGACCATGATCAAATCTGCTCAGTCTTCAGCTGCAGCCATGGAAGTGCCTACCAAATATTGCAAAACCTGCAACATCTGGCGGCCGCCACGCGGTCACCATTGTCGAGTTTGCGATAACTGCATTGAAACCCAAGACCATCATTGCGTGTGGCTGAATAATTGTGTGGGACGTCGAAATTACCGCTACTTTTTCACCTTTGTTACATCATGTACCCTTTTAGGGCTGTACATTCTAGGCGCAAGTCTAGCACAGATACTCATCTATATGAACCGGGAACACATTTCTTTCGGAGCCTCCATAAGCCACTTCCGTGTACCATTTGCAATGTTCATCTACGCTATTCTAGCCACTCCATATCCTGCAGCGTTAATGATATATCACATGTTCCTCATGAGCCGAGGTGAAACGACCCGGGAATACCTCAACTCACACAAATTCCTCAAAAAGGATCGTCATAGGCCTTTCACACAGGGAAGCCTCATTAAAAACTGGATTGTGGTACTTTGCAGGCCACGTCCTCCAACTTATTTGAACTTCAAGCGAAAGTACACCGACGGGGATCAACGATTTGGAGAGAGAAAGAGTAAACGTACTTCACTACTCACAAGAGAGGCTCAGGGAACGGGCGTAGCGCTAGAACTACAGAATGTTCCTGCTTTAGATAGGGGCTTTCAGGGACCGACGGCACTTGAAGGTGGGGGTCAGAAGACGATGTGATTCCACTGTTTTGTGTTTTAATTATAAATACCTTATCATGGTAGTTTGCTATGCATTTTAGCGGTTCTTGCTTACTAGGTACCCTTTCGGAGCTTGGACTTCTTGAGTACGATTTTTGTTGGATAATGTATTTATACGGGGGAGAGGTATATGGTGGGAGGACATGGGGTACAGCTGTATCATAATACCAAGGACTTCTATGTAACCCTACGTCATTCAACTGTTCATATGAAAGTTCTTTCTTATCTTCACATTTATTTCATGGATTATGTCTTAAACTGTGGTACATGTGACGGGGGTAGCAGTGCGAATTATCTGGGTGGGATGGAAGGATGAATTGCTTTCCTTCATTGCTGTATTGTGAAGGTGGGTATTTTCCTTCGTGGAATTTACACCCACTTCATCATATTCCTTACTCAATAACCTTGAATTCCCAATGTCCCTACCTAGCTCATAGACTCATCCGCTCATGGCACAACTTTTGAGAGCCTCGCTTTGCAACAAAAAATCAAAACAGACTCTAGCCTTGCAGCTAATTCCATACCAGATATTCCATTGCCAAAAGAGACCCTTACTCCTCATTAAGCACATGCTGCACATCGACTGAGAATAAAATAAGAGGTCCAACAATGAAATTAAATCAAGTTCCAATTTCAACTAAGCCTCCTCCTCATTCCTCCAATGATTCCCACCATGAACTAACTGAGAAGGCTCAAGTCTCGGTCCTTGACCATGATTACCATTTGGAGCTTCAAGAGCTCGACTTGAGTCAGGCTCTGCAGGCTCTGCAGGCTCATCATGATATGGTTCTTCTGAAGGACCGTCATCGATAAGTCTCCGCATCGTTGCTCGATTATCTTGCTTCCCCTCGTGTCGAGAGATCCAACTCTCGTTCGTGAGTAGATGGATGAGTGCAAGAACCTACGAAGAACCCGTTAGAGATGTGTAGTAAAGGATTCGTGGAAGAGACAGACTTTTAAAATGAATACAAGGACAACAACGAGAAGAAGTAGTCCGGCATTGATCTGCTCCGCTTGTCTCCATTTCCCAAAACAAGGGGTGTTCCACCCGAAAAGGTCTACGCATTGGTTCTTCCCTCCTTTAAAGGGCCACCCTCTATCAATAACAGTATTCAGTCCACAGCACCTAAAGCTCTCCTGGATTGCCTTAACCGCCCTTTCATTCTTCGCTCTGTATAAGGATAGCCATTGATCATTGAGACCACAAGCGAGAGCAGAAGGTGGTAAGATATGGGTCAAAGCGAGAGTCCCAACAATAGTTTCGTAGATGAGTTGGAAACCAACGACGCCGATTAAGGGGATCGTGAGCTTGTCCCGTTCGCCTTTCTTGGAACGGGCGATGAGGCCTGCTATTCCACGGAGAGAGACTCCAGTCATGAAGGGGAGAACCACGGTGAAGAGTGCAAGGGCTTGCGAGATGGGGAGAGAAAGATAGCGGATTTGGGAGTAGGCGTAGCTAGTGTTGATATTTGTCAGTTTGAGGGGTCCATCAACATGTAGATGTAGAAGCTTCAGAGATATGTATCTTACCCAGCGATTGCTGTCAAAACCTTGATAGAACAAATCAGTTGAGGTTAACGCGGGGGGGGGTGAAGAAAGCTCACGAGGAGGAGGAGGTGTGCAGAAACGATTGCCAGCCTTGTGAGGTTAGCCATTGTGGAGTTCAATGGTTTTGGAGGACGGATGGGTAGATAGACGGATATAGCAATTTGCAGGACGATAGAACAGCAAAATCAAGTGAGAAGAGGCAAAAGGCACGGAGGTGGAGAAAACAGAGCGAGAGAAGAGGAATATTTAACCTTCTGATAATGCATGTCTGATTGCTCATCCATTTTCCCTTTGGGATGAGATCTGATTGGGAAGTTCAACTTGTCTCGTTTGCTGCGCGGGGAACCTGCCTTGCTTGGCCATTCAGCCACAACGCCACAACCCCTCCACTCACTTGCAGAACTTATTCGTACAAGTAACTTCGATTCAAGAGTCATCCCATCACACGATATTCCCAGCACTCCGACTCTGAATTGAGAACAAGAGAATCTCAAAGCGCTTGAAGTCATCTCGAAAACATCAAGTTACATAGTCTTGCTGTGTCCAGCCCATCAACCAAAACCAGGCCCTACGCCACCAAACCATTGCAGCCATGCAAGCAATGCCAGAATCGCGCCAGCAGAGCTTCGAGGAGATCTACGGCCCCCCAGAGAACTTCCTTGAGGTAGAAGTACTGCCTCCCTTATTCCCTTCCCCCTCCCCTTCCTCCACGCCTTGCTGACTCTCTCTTCCACTAGGTCAAAGACCCCCGCACTATCGGCGAAGGAAGAGGCATGTACACCGTCTACAAAATCGTCTGTCGTACAAACATCCCCGCGTTCAAGCTCCACAGCAGCACCGTCGAACGCCGCTACTCTGACTTCGAGACCTTCCGCGATGTCCTGGAGAGAGAATCTGCGCGCGTTACGATCCCTCCGTTGCCCGGAAAGGTCTTCACAAATCGCTTTAGTGATGATGTGATTGAGCATCGGAGAGAGGGCTTGGAAAGGTTCATGCAGATTGTGGTGGGACATCCGCTTTTGCAAACGGGTAGTAAGGTGTTGGCTTCGTTTGTGCAGGGTGAGTAAAGTTCCGTGCAGTTTTGGCCTTGAATTCCTTTAGGCTTGGGCCGGACTCGGGAGGTGTTGAAGGATTTGAAAATATCTTTGGATTTTATATCGGCAACGTTCCAAAATATGGATCAAGGACAATGCTGATATGCTTCTAGATCCAAACTGGGACAAAGATGCATGGTGAAGACCGCACGATGACGGACAAGGACATGGCCAGGTCCCAAGAAGAAGACTCAAGAAACGACCTCTAGCCTCAATGATTACGGCCCAGCACTTTTATCAACTACAAAAACCATACACAATTTGAATGGAAATGAGGAATAGGGAGGGGAGAAGGGTGGAAATGGAATGGGTGTTTGCTAGCTCCTCTCTCGTTCGGCATGTTTTCCGGCGTAAAAATGATCACCCAGGATTGCTTCTTTGCTTTTTTGAACGGAACCCCCCCTTTTTTTTTCTGTCGATTCGGAGGATATTTTGAAGCGTCATTACTCTCATGTCTCATGTTATTACCATGACAACAATGATCTTACATATTAAAAAGAGGCTAATTCTAATATCTATGGTTTATACTGGCATTATGTGCTCTTTAATCTAATGGAGTTGCAAAGTCTCTAACCTATCGCCGTCAACTCAATCTAAACGCCCGGATCCCAATGCAACCCCCACCGTTTATACGTCTTCATACAGAGATCCGCCAGTCAGAGTGGAGTTGAGACTCGAGGCCCGCCATACCAGAACAGCCCAGATACACTTTTGCACAGAACGCCGGATCCAATATATTACAGATATAAACTTTCCCCCACAGTCGCCTTTGGTCCTATGATGGTGCATGAAGCAGTTTCATCATACCTTCGTAGATGCCGAACATGATGGCTGCACTAGGAACTGTTCTCAGTAAGTGTGGCGTCAAACCACCATACATAGCCGCCACGCCCCCCTCTTTCCACACGAGCCTGAAGCATTGAATAAGTCCAGTGTATTTCGGCCGCCCATTATCTGTAGGAGCCAAACGTAGACGAGTACGAACAACCTTGATGCAACTTAGCTTAAGGAGAATTAGAAAAGGGGTTTATCAGACTGACCTCATGAGGATAAGTTGCTAAAGCCGCAACAAGCTTCGCACTCCCAGCAGCGCCCAAATTCCCCGTCATCTCTATCGTGTCATCCCAAACCGTCTTGTCCCTCCCACTAGCTAATATCCCCTCCTCCCTCTTCTCCAGCATCTTCTTCATCTTCTCATATAACACCCAATGCAGAGTACTCTCGGAGACCCCCAAATAACTCGCGCTCATCCCCTTATACAACCCCCTAAACCCCTCATTCCGAACAACCTGTTTGATACAGTCCCATGAATTCTTATACTTCCTCGTTACAACCCCCCGAGCTTCCTTCGCAACCTGTTTATCCAACTGCAACCTCGTCTTGATCAACCAAATCGGATTCGTAATCGTTGAAGTAGTGATTCCTCCTAGAGCAGCCGCACACATAACAACCCAAGCTGATTCCACCCCATGATTCCCGTAATCGGCTATTATACGTTTTCCATTTCCTACTACGAAGAAATTTATTGATCGCGCTGGGACAACACCAATGAGATTTGGTCCCAGACCTTTGAATAAGGCCCGCCGGCCTTCAATCCGACTAACGGAGCCTAGGATTTGAAACGTCTCACGGATATGTAGAAGACCGCTGCGTAATGGAGAGCGGTATGTTTGTGGTGTAATCCCCTGCGCCAATCTGCTCTGCGCCAGTTGACTTTGGTAAAAGTCTGATTGAAGTCGGGTTTTCAAGACATCGAGTGGGATCGTTACAGCTGCCGCTGTCATGCCCCCGATACTATAGCAATCACGGCTATCAGCCAAAGGTTCAGGTGGGAGAGTCTAGGACAGAAGAAAGTCGAGCTTACCCTCCAGCAACGAAATGCGCCCATGATTTTGCTACTGGCGATGGCTTAGATGCTAACGTAGCTCCATAGCGTGACGGAGATTGGAGAAGCTGTGTTGGGTGCAGCTGATGTTGGGGCTCATCTGCTGGCGTTGATGTCGCCTTGGTATTCATGGAGTAGAACGTTGAGGGTTTCCATGTGTTGTGTTGCTTGTGGTTTTCGTTTGAGAAGTTTTTATTAATCGGCAATTCTTCAGGCGGCCGCTAATTTCCTCCGAAAAGGGCAAGGAGAAGGAGCTAGGGTGAATGTTCAAGATATTTAGCCAGATCCAGCACAATCATTAGCATCATCTTATATGGCAAGTTTAAGGGCGAAAGAGAATTCATTGATGACGTGCTTCCCCCCATATCTCCATATTAGCAAGATGCCTTAATCATACATAGGAAGCCCTGCGACTGAATACCAGTCCCAAACGAAATAACGAAAGTAAAACTATGTCACAACTCTGGCTGAAAAGAGACCGAACAGAGCAATGTTGGGCATAAGCCGAGCGTTGAATCTCAAAGCTAACCCCAACATGATTTATTCCTCTCCTGAAGTAATAACCCGAATCGTGTCTCCGCCCAGAGCTTGTTTCTGTCCTCGCATGCTTCTCACTACATCCTTTGTGATGCTCTTTCTGCCCTTTCTCGCATTAACATTCTTTTCCTTGCCACTTCGTGGACTTTTGCCCTGATCAGAGGCCACGATCGTCAAACTTGAGCTCCTTGATGACAATTTTGCTGATGCCAGTTGAGCCATTTTGGTTTGACCTAGTATGTAAGCCTTGACAAACCTGGTGCTTGACCGATTCTTCACCACCGCGCCACCTTTCTTGGAGCTGACCGCGTGACGCGCATTGAGCATTGAGGTAGAAGCGCTCTTTTTAACTGCTTTTGCGACGCTTTTGACAGCCAAACTAGCCGAGGATGCCGATCTCTTGAGTCCCGTAGCTGCTTTAATCTTTCTCTTCTTTGGGCTTTTGGAGCTATCTTCGTATTCGCCGCCCAAGAAATCCTGTAGCTTCCTCTTGCCAGCCTTGTACACAGCCTTGACAGCCTCCTTTATGCTGCTTTCTTTAGTGGCCTTTTCATCTTTTGGTCGGGGTCCAAGCACACCGCGGCAGTTAGTACTACCACATCGGCATTGCTGAACATTCTTAGCAGAGAAAGGGTCGAAGTTGTAATCATAAGTCAGCTCATCGCCAGTTAAGATGGGGTTATCGCCAGCGAAAAGAGCCATGCGTGGCTTGCCTCCCACAATCCATTTCACCATTCTGCAGTTGGGCTTGCAAGAGTGGTTTACAAAACGAGTAATGCTTCCTTTCGTAGCATCGATTATCATGTTTTGGTCGAATGACATGAGATAGTAACACTATGGGAAATGGTTAGCAATAAGCCGAAGACACATATTGAGTTCTGAAACTTGCGTCGTTGTCCTTATAATCTTCATTCATGCGCCTGTCACATTCATCTTCCGTAATGATCTCTCCAGTGTACTCCACGATGATCTGATGAGGATCAAAGCAACGATTGCTTCTGACACCATAGCCACGATCAGCGGTTTTGATGACCTCCACCCCAATTCGGTACTTGCCGCCACCTTTGCGACGCTCTTGTAATTCAGCAAAAGCACGATTGGTGCAATTTTCACGTCCTGCTCCACAGTTGGTATCGTCACATTCGTAGAGCATGATTCTGTTCTGGCAATTTTCATCACATCCACCCTGAGCAGTGCACACGCATTTGGAGGAGAAGCTATCAAATAGAGTAGACTTCTTCCACATGGCAGCAGCCTCACCGACGAAGCGATCTAGATATTTACATTAGCAATTTGTCATGCATGCACGTGCATAGGCCGCAAAACTTACTGCTTGAAGTCTTTCGCCACTCATCTGGCTTAGGTTGTCCTGGCGGGAGTGGAGAGCAGATATCGAACGGGAGTTTGAAGTCTCTGCCCATGTGCAACAATCGCTGCCCATGCCACATGGGCATAGGTAGAACCCCATTGGGCTTGAAGGTCAGCAAAACCATGCTCTCCTTCTCCTGTGCCGTATAGTTGGAAAACCAATCCTTGTCAGCTGGCTTCTGTCCAGCGTAGAGTCCTTTGCTTAGCCAAACTTTCTCCTTCTTGCCGGCCGGTTTCTTCGCCTCGACCGATTTCGGCTCTTCAGGTGTTAACTTTGCGGGGGGTGCCTCCTCAACCTTCTTTTTCTTCTTAGGTGGCTCCTCTCTCACAAATTTCCCGTTGCTCCAGACTTCGTATACCACCGGTTTGGAATCAATATGAGCATACTCGGGTGTGTCTGCTAGGTTCCTGAGCTCCCTCTTGGCCTTGGTCAAGCCATCCTCAAATTTATTTCGACCTCTCTTTCCGAGTGTGCTCAGCATTTTAGCAAGACTCTCAATATTCTCACCCGTAGAGCGTGTAGACCGGCGACGACTTATATCTAGTTTAGCATTCTTCTTTAGGCTATCGCTGCGCTCAATCTGACTCCTCGGTTTCGGCAGTGTATTGACAGACCATTCCAAGTCCAATGCGTCGATTCCATCCCGGACAAGTCGACTTGCCTTTTTCTCAACCGTATCAGACGAAGCATTGTTTGAAGCCAGCGCGCCCACTAGTGTATCGCCCGAGATTGTTCTTCGGCGTAAGTCGTTTCCTGTCTCCCCATTGTTCTTGAGAAACTTCTTCGGGGAGTGTATTGCTGTGCCGCTGAGCACCTTGACGTTATAAGTTCCCACACTCATCCGTGCTCGGCGGCTTCTTTCTATGGCTTTCTCGGTGGCTGGTTGGGGGTCGTCGAGCTTCAGCGAGGCAGATGAGACGCTGATGCTGTCACCAACACTCGTGGGAGGAGTCGAGGATGAGGATTGCGCGTTTGAGGCATTGTCGGCAGTGAGGATGCTGGTTGCTGACTCTGAGGAGGAAGCACGCGTTAAGTCGGCACGATTAGACGAGCGAGAGGATGCTCCCATTCTTTCGAAAAGAGAAGAGAACATGTTGAAAGGAGTCGCGTCGGGTGTCACGCATGCGTGGTGGGTGTTGTTTGTGCTTGGGCGCGATCTATCTATCCTACAGCCTCCTCGAGGAGAAGGGCAGGAACTGGAGATGGGACGTGGGCTGTTTAACGGAGAGAAGTGTTTTCCAAAGTGAAGGGGGAAGTGTGCGAAGAAGAGGAGAGGATATGGCGGGTTTGGCCGACGGAGACAAGAATGAATTGAGCGATGTAAGTTGAGAGAGAAGTCGATTGTCTGTGTTGTTTTTGGATGCTAGCAAGTTCGGGTGGGAGCGAACGGGATAACGGTGCAGGCGCAATGCAATGCAAGGGGGAAGTTTAATTCGCCAAAATGTCAAAACAACAAAAGCCAAGAAAGGCTCGACTTATTTTGCCTTTGATTTCTCCAGCACATTCAACCATACATCCTTTGCCCTTGCATAGTTGATTCGGCATGGCCCACGGCCTTCGAGCTGTGCTCGAAAAGTAGCGTTTTACCGTTTGGCTGAAATTCCATCCCACTTTCCATAAATAGTCCCTTCTTCAACCTCTCACATTCTTTGATACTAGCTTGCTTTGACGTCGTTGTGCAATCAAACTCAATGGATACCTTACAGCATGCATGTCGTGGTTAGAAGTTTCTAGCTAAAGCCGGAGATAGAACTAGAGCACATGAAGTGACGAATTGTTGAAAACATATGATCTCACTTTAGCCTACAAACAAACACTACACAGAAGCTCAAGAGCCCCCAAACGATCGGCTGTGACCCGTAATGAGGAAGAGTAGCTACTGGCGAGAGGCTCAGTGTCGTAATCGCAAGATTCTGGACGGCGAAAGCTATGATGGAAGGAAGAATGAAATTTGAGAATAATACATGGCATGCCACGGGTAGGAAAACATTAACTGAAAGCTAGCCACTCTCTCAGCAAAATCACAAAATCATTATCACCATCCACTTGTTCTGACACAGCTAAAGTCCACCTTCGTGTGTCTGAGTCTGACTATAAATGTAATGCTCACCAAAGAGCAGAAGACAAACGACGGTTTCGATCAAGCCGTTCCGGAGGTGCGATTTGTCTTCCACCATAGACATCTTTCTCTCTCCTCGCAGGGATACATCCATTTGTCCGTGTTGGATTTGGCATGGACGAATTGCACCTTGGGTATCTTCCATTTGGATAAATCTGGAAACTCCTTTGCACCGAGAAATCTCACCGTTGCGTCAATTTCAGCAAGTGATTCAAAAGCTCCACCTATAAGGGTTTTCAATAACAGCAAATCTGTGAGGTAGTCTACCACCTACTTTCAACAGCCTCTTGCCTGCGCTTTGTCGTCCGGTTCTTGTATGTTCGCATCGACGTGATAACTTCCGCCGCCAGATCAACTCATGTGCTGGCTTTGCTTTTTGCGAAAGCGCCCGTCGAGATACGGGGTCTTTCTCCTACGGCGGGAATGAAGATAGAATCATGGTCTAGGAGAGGCGTCGACTGCCCAACCACTATGAACAATTGCAGCATGTTCCCGCCATACGGTATCCATAGATCCCATTGAGTAGTAGGAGTCATCCTCATCATTAAATTCCTGACGCTTCTCAATCTGTCATATTGATGGTTAGCTTTTTGATGCTGTGACATCTAAGGCCCCGAGTGAAGACGCATATTGCTTCTCTAGTACATACTGATTCTCTAGTACCACTTGCAAATTCAAATTTTTCCGAAATGGTGAGGTCCTTCCGGTTGATCCAAAAGGTGTCAATGGCAGTATGAATCTAGTTCTTACGCGAGGCTGGAGAAAATGGTTCTTTTCCGCTGTTAGGGTCATCGTATAAGTAGTCGAGCTTCAGTCTTCTTGCCTCCTTGCATGCTTCTTCGCAGCTATCCACGACCGCATTGATCTTACTTCGACTGCATGCCTCATCGCAGAAGATGTGTATTTAGGGGGCACGGAAGGCAAAGGCTGTCAATATTCGGCAAGTTAACGATCGCGTTAATGAAGAAATGGGGAGAAGGAGAAGAAGGGAATTGGGGAGTCTCGAGTCGAATATCGTACCCCAGACCATTCTTCGAATCTCAGTGGGGAATCTTTGAAATCGAGGAAAAGTAGCCGCAGCGATGGTAGTCTGCAAGGTGGTAACATCGTTTCAAAAGGACGAGATCACGGCGGAGGGCGTTCAGGGAATCAGTCAAGGCAGTAAGTTGACTGGCGGGGATTTGCACTATCTGCTCGCCTTGAACAGGAAGAATGGCTGGCAAGGTCATTGTCAATTGATGAGGACAGGAAGATGATGTTTCGGCTGTGAAGTTGGGAGCTAGCTTGAAAGTTGAAGTTAAAGTTAGTATATAGGGAAGCGCGACTTAAAGCCTGACGCTTGAAGACCAGAGCAACACTTGCTCCTTTTGACCTCATTTTGATCTCATTTTGACGTACCTAGTAAATACACTATACATATTTTTCAAATCCTCAAACTAATTGGGTGAACGTTTATAAACAGGTTGCTGAAAATTATTTAATCCATGCTTGGGATGTGACTCCTTTGGTAGTGAGCGTAATATACAGAGCCAGTCCTTGTGAATTTCAGCCCTTTCAATTGATTATCAAATGACAATCATATCTTTCTCCAGCCGAAGCTTCTCAGAAAGACCATTAATCTTTTATGAACCAGAATTCTTAATACATGAAGCATACCCCACGCTATGTTGCCTAGCGACTTGCAACTCAAGGCAAGATGTATACAGAGATGCTTATTTGTATGAATATCACATTTGCTGGAGCAAGTCCTTGGCCGGCCGCATCGAATAAGCCATCACCAAAAGGAAGTATAGAAGTGAAGAGGTGAAAAGATTCCAGGACGGTGAAAAACATTAAGTCAATAGCTATATTCATTGTATTACTTTCTTAGTCCTCTTGCAGATCGCTTGGATCAGACAAATATCTTTCTGGGCCTAGTGAACAACACTTCCTATCCAAATTTGAGACATACGTGAACACGCCATGGTATAAACGCCCCTGTCTCTGAAGCTGTACTCTTCGAGTTCAACCGAAAGATACGTCCATTAACCAAATTTGTTCAACTTAGAACCAAGGTGCGAGATTAGATTCAAAGATATTTTCAGAGGTTTCAATGATTCAATGGACGTGAAAAGATCAGGCCTATAATAAGTCTTTGATGCACACATGTGAAAGCGAACCAGCTTTTAAATGTACCCCTTGCAGGAATCCAAGTTAACGGATCAAGTATCCAAACAGCTCAAAACGGTATCTAATCAGATCATCAAACATATGGAAACTGACTCGGAGATATGTACTGTAATGATCCCTAGGAACAGCGCTGATCATACTGTGCGCAGTTTCAGATTCTTAAGATCTCCCTACTCAGCCACTCGAATCAAGCTTTAAGCAAGATAAGGGTATTGATGTCTAAGCGAATTATACAATGAAAATTATCTCATGAAATTCATGTATTTGTCTATGGGGAAAATACGCACGGGTTGATGCCTAAGTAGATGTGTTGGAACCAGCAGCCACGATCAAGCGGGGAGAACTGGGGTAGTTTCAAATATGTACCCTATTCGGCTAAAGGTGGGTCACGCTACGCTCAATCGGTGTTAGATACCACATTCGGCTAAAGGTGGGTCCCGCCACGCTAAATCGGGCCAACCGATTATTACCCCCGACGTCTTGGATGGATCGTCAGCAACAGCCAGCTGCCATCAACGAATTCCTCTGCCCTGTGTGTTTACGATATTAGCAATCCTTTCTATAGCCTTAAGAACTTCGCACATCTCAATAGAGGCTTTCTACATCTTGTATTTCGCCGTGAAGAAGGAGAGATTGTGAATAAAAAATTCCGTATTTTATAGTCATTAAATGTATATCTTTTTTTTTCTTGCAAGCCGTGTGTGGGGCCTCGTCACCGAAGAAATTCTTGGGTGAAAGTAAGTTGAATCGATTGAAGAAGATACTGCGTAGAGGCATTTTATGACTGCGAAGGGAAGAGCCAATGCTCCTCAGGAGAAGAAGTCGCCTCCTTGCTGTCTGTAATCAGCTTCTCATGATGTCAGCTTATTATTTCCACATTAGGCATATTTTGGGAAATTACGGCTGAGTTTTGACCAATCATCGCCTTGGCTTTCGTGGTCGATGTCGTGTGTTACCGTATTTCTTTCCTAAACAGAAGTGGACAATGCACTCCAATTGGCCGAGTCCTACTCGGCGAGTCCAATGCGGCTATATTTTATGCAGGAAAAGTCTTCCCCAGCCAATGCAGCCAATCAAAACATTAGAACCCCTCATCGGAGGCTCCGTCGAGTGCCAGCACATCCCGAGAAAATTCGAAAAGACGTTCCATGTGGATATCCATGAGGCACCCGAACTCTTGCGATCCATTCTGATCAAGGATCACTCTTGACCGCCATCCGTCCCAGAACATCGCGAGCTTACCCCCATGATTGAGAAGCCATACAAGGCCTCCTCCCAGGGAAGGAGCCATATTGACCGCAAGAAGAGAGAGCTGAAATTGGCCCAGCATGACATATGGTCTTCCCCACCTCATAGGAACACTCCCGACCCCCCAAGCTACCGGATTCGAATAGACACGTCGTCGCAACCCATCAGTTTGGATTACTATGACTTTGACTTTGACTTACGAGCCTCGCCCCCGGGCATGCGGGACCATATTGTTGACCCTGCTAGCCAGAACCAAAATCAGGATCAGTCGCCATGGGATCTCAGCTTCTCCGACGCACAGGTATTGCACTCTATGAGCCCTCACTTTCCAGAATTCTCCATGATCGAAGACGGACAATCCTTTCATGACCCATTCCAGGCATGGGAGCTACTGGATCCCAAGCAGGAACCCTTATCAGAGAGCTATGGAAGTCTTGGCATGGATTGTATGAACATGTTATTACCAAACACGGCTTCTTCTGCATCGACGATGGACTCATTTGATTTTCCTGGCATTGACTCCTCCTTTAAATATCCCAATCGCGCGGGACTCCAGGATCTGGTTCTCCCCCCGCAGTATTTCGAGAACCCTCGGCCATCACCAGTGCCAGATGAATCCCATTTTCAGAACGATTATCAGATGTTAAGCACGAGTTATGACAACAGCTGCAATATCAATACCGGTGTTCCGTCGATGGTCAGACAGCAAGATCTAGTTCCTCAATCTGGAAATTTAAATCCGCGTTCGCAGGACCCTTGGAATTCGCAGGATGCGCAGATAAGCAAATTTAGAGTAAATGCAACTCCCGGCGGCGTGGCTTTTGAACCTCCTCGGGGACTCCCATACGATGAATTCACGCGTCGAGAAAACCTGTTGACTACCAGTCATCATTCAACTGGCTTCCTTGAACCGGATCCAAGAAATGCGGTGTGGAGTTGTGATGCGTCTGATGTCAATAGTCATTACACTTCATCAGCACAAGGTTCTCCTCAACATACCCCAGGCTCAACCGACTCGCCATCTCCCCAAAATCACAGTGACCTGGAACATCATTCGCATATATTCAGCGCTTTTCCAGGACCGGCGAAACAGAAAATTACCCGCGGACGAATACGACCTCTGACAACAAAGGAGAAGCAGGAGGCTCGAAATGTGCGTCAAGCCGGTGCTTGCTGGGCATGCCATCTTTCTAAAACCAAGGTATGTTCTGAAATCGCGTCTTGTGCTTTGGGAATTTTGTTCCATTACAAATCGAGATTTCTGTAATCCAGTTCTTAGACCTTTTTTGTTGTCTCCGTCTGAATGTTACTTTGTTTATTTAATGTGAAATGAACATTCTCCAGCTGACATAAAGTTTTCATAGTGCTCGCCTTGCTCTCCTGGATTGCCATGTGAACAATGTACGAGGCTATCGGGTAAAAGGAGATTCTGTCTTCTATCCTGCTTTAACGACCCCATCGAAACACTCGAGACATTCTTAACACCTGGTAGGAGAGTCTTCAAGGTCACTGAGCCAAAGCGCTAATTCGTGCATGTAGCATACCTAACGAGCCATATCACAAAAGCAAACGTTGAGAATTTTATCGAGAAAAACGCATCGAGCTGGGGCCATGAGAACCTCCGCATTCAGTTGACGTGGTGCTATCGGATACCGATCGAGGCAACTGTAGTTGCTATTACAATGAGCAGTGCTTCCTCTGAGATTGGCATCCAGTATTCCTCCCAAAACCAGACACTTTCGAAGCGGAAGAGTCCCCCTCTTGCAATCCCGCTTGCTGCCTTGGCCGAAATGCAGACTACATATTCTAGATACGTCGAAGACATTGTGAGGAACGATTTGGACCATTATGTTTTGACAGCCTATTAGTAAGTCTCGGAATCAACTTCTTCAAAATTTCTCTTCCGTCCCCTCAAAATAATCGTTCCCTTGAGTGCTGACTTAAGCTCTACACACAGCGATCAAAAATCCGACTTTTCAGTAGAGCTCCTGAGAGTTATCTCAACATTTTACACAAACTATCAGTGCGACCTATTGAGGAAAGCCCTTGAAATTCATGTGGCATGCACTATTCTCGAGCGAAGTTTTTCGCTGAACGAGGAATCTCGCGACTTAGTAGAGAACCACCTCAGAGAAAAGTTGTCGCCGAATGCAGGACCACGATGTGCACAACGGCAGATAAAACTAGCATTTTTCATTGCTCAGAAAGAGAGGATCAGAAGGGTTCTTAAAGAATGGGGGGCATCAATGTGGACAAGCAACAAAAACATCAAGAACGAGCATAAATGGGCCACAAGCTTATCTGTCTTTCTCGTCTTATGTCTTGTCATGGACAAGACACTTGGCGCCATCTCCCTCATGTGTTCGCACAAGATCGAAAACCAAGGCCATGATGAGCATTCTGAGAGGTCTGAATATCGCAGAATCGTGCGACTGACAGAAACAGAGCTATTCGAACGCTGCAAGGAAATCTTGCATTCAAATTTCAAAACTAGAAAGGCGGGCAAGGAGAGCTTTAATCCGATCAGAGACGGTGATGGAAAGGTGATGGATGGGAATGTGGCAGCTTTCGTCAGAGACCTCCAGATTTTGATTAGAGCTTTTGGTACGTTTGGTTCCACTGTGAACAAGATCTTGAGACTAATCGAACCAGAACCAGAAGTCAGATCGCACAGAACTTACAAGAGAGAAGAGACAACAGACGCTGCGGCCTATGCTGATTGTGGGCGTCTAGCTTGTATATTTCTGGACGGCTTTCTGGGGAAATGAACAGTGCTGCATGAACACTCTCGAAATCTTTTTCACTGACCAATGGCGGGGCTTAATGGAGTTGTTAGGATGGATTTGATTTATGGGATGCTCAGCAATATAGGGATTCTTAGTGTGTATTAGCATCTTCATTTTCGGCCTAGACTCGTCCATGACCATGACCAGCACGGGACAGCTGCAGTAATAATAGAAACGACTGAAATGAGTCCAACCACGGGCTCGCAAAGCACACATCTCTCGATTGTGACTTTACATTTGAGAATTGATACTTATCATTCTTGTGATCTAACCGCTAGGGCCTGCAGAAACAGGAGTCGGCTTTTCCCGGAAGATCGGTAGCTCGATCCAAGTCCATCACAGGCTTTGTGGTCTTGAGGCCTTATAGAACCCCTGACAATGTCACATTTTCGGGCAGTGTCAAGATCTTGGGAATTTCTCAACGTAATCATTGAGGGTAACATGAACACGGAGCCCGACAATCCCCATTGATCACTTTCAGATTCGATTGGCATGGCATGACTGATACAGGATCGGATAACTGCCAAGAAAATCAATCGGTCAATATGCAGGTACAGTGTTCACCCATAGGGCGATGGCGTCGCAACGTTCTTCAGCATCAGCAATCGGCACAGCCACAGCTGCTGCAGAAAGGGATGAAGTAGGCACCGGGCAAGGCAGCCAAGGGAGATTGAGGCTTTTCATGGACGTGAAGAAAAGAGGATGGCTGGGAATGGAAAGGGCGCGGGAAAGCAGTGAAGGAAAAAGAGAGCAATAGCAGTAAGACTCATTGAAGGCATGAGGAACCTGAAGCTTATCTTGCAGCATATCTCGATATACGAACCCACTTTCGTCGCGGCACTGACTCCAAGTTCTTGACGCCTTGCAGGCGTATGACACGAACGGTATGACTCCTGAGGCTTAAAGCAGGCTGCTCCGGTGAAGCCAAAGGCATTGATTGGTGGATGAAGGCCAATCTTCAGTATTCTCCAGCGGGGATTAGTAACGCCCTGCGATCATCGAGCCATTTTCTCACTCGCTGTCAAAGGAGGCAACGGGTGTGAGAGCAGGATGAGAGGCTTCCTTTTCTGGCCACAGTTGCTAGGGGGGAACTTTCGTTTCAAAGTTGTGGCTGTGAAGATGTAATATGTAATATGTAATATGTATAAGAATAAGAATAAGAATATAGGAAGATACTGGCTGAGGCGCTCTTCTCGCTAAGCAAATTGCTGCCTGAAAAGTGAACTTATCGGGGAGCGGAGCGATGCAACAACTTCAAACCCAAAAAAAACCCCGCAAGGACATAGTAGGCAGATATCTACTTCACCGGGAATGCATCACGAGCTATCTGAGTCAATGACTCTTCTGATGGCCTTGGAACAAGGATGGACAAGGCCACGGCGGTTCCAGCAAGGCCCCCGTCAGGCCTCCGCCGTTGCCCATTCGAAGGCCTCTTCCTCCTCCTCCAGTTCACCCTGAACTTGAACCTGAACCCAGCCACTATTGTTCCCTTTCAGCCCTGCGTCGAGCGTTTACGTGCTCTCTACGACGATACCATTCAGATGGGCCCCTTCGAAAAGTAATAAGTATATATATTCTCCTTTTCCTGCTCTCTCCTACCGTTCTTTTCCCTCCTCATCAGCCAAACAGCATCTCTATCCAGCTCCCCCCAATCGCAGACCCAATACTACACACCACACTCAATTACTGAAATTAGCCCCATTGAACATCTTTCAAACCCTCAATCTACCTTATCCAACAATCCAACACCTAACCAACCGACAATGCCTGCCTATACCCAGATCTCAGGTGGGCTTTGGACCCTTGACATATTTTCGTAGTATATCAAAATGCTCTTGCTAACTCCTCGATGTAGCCTCTTGGTCTCAGAAAGAAGACGACAAAGACCCATGTATGTGTCTTTTTGGAACCTTCTCCTGATGCTGTAGTACTAATTCCTGCATAGCGTATGGCGGACGCTCGCTTTCCCCTATCTTCTCCATCGATTCGTAAGATTCCCCCTTTACACCTCATCAAACTCAAACATCTATATCAGGTGAGCCAAACTGCAAATCTGCCTACTGTAGCCTTCTTTCATTGTCCTCTGGTGGTGGAGGCTTAGGTCTACTCGGCCAGAAGACAGCTTTGCTACTCCGCCTCAATAAGACTTTCATTGCAACTATACCTCCCCCTTTCGATTCAATTTCAACTCAAAACTAACTTATATTTCTCACACAACAGAGCCCACTCGGACTCGCATCCTGGTTTAATCTTTCGCGGGTGGCCCATCCCCCACCCCCACTCCGCTGAGCCTTAATGACTTGATCTTCGGATCTGCATGCGTCAATCGACAATTACCCCACGTCTCGGCATCAGCCCCTCGAACTTCTTTCTTGATGGACGTATTTCCTCCCGGCACCACAGTTTTCAATGCATCTCGCGATCATGGACAAGAGCCGCCTTGCTTTGCTGTCTTGCTGTGTTTGAGGCTCCATCACTTCACCAAATATTAATGTCACGGTCTAATTACGCCGCCTTCCTCGATTCACTGTTCAGCTCTTTTCTCCTCTCAACCCAGCTTTCTTTAGCCCTAGGATAGAGATTCATCCCTTTTACTCCGGTTTTATGTTTTCTTATTTGTTTGTACAGTACGATAGAGCATAACCTCTTTCCTGAATCTCATGTTTTAGCGGGCCGTGGCATTATTTTTGGGCTAGGATTTCTGAAAGCACTTTAGCGTTTTGTATACTTGACCACTGAGATTTCTTTTTCTGTTAGATTTCTTTTCCTTTTCATGTACAACATATTATATGTAACGACCTCTTTAGATATTTTCTCCTGGCCACGTGGACCGTCTTTTCAGGGAATTCCAACCTTTTACCTCTCCGTCACGAGTCTGCTATTCCTATGGCCTTTATCGAAGTGAAATAAGTTTCGAAAGAGTTGGTTAATTCATCCTACTAATTATTAGCTCCATGAACTTGAACTAAATCTTATCGTGCCTAGCCATCTAGTAGCTCTAACTCCACTCTTGTGCCTAGATAACTACTTGCCTATTCATGCCATTTTATTTTATTTTATCTTTATTTCTTTTGGAATCACCCAATTGCTCTCTCTCTCTCTCTCTCTCTCTTTCTCTCTCTCTCTCTTTCTCTCGCGCTATTTCTAACTATCTCTTGAATGCATGCTCTACCTAGATGCAGTCAATTTTACTTCAGAAAAAATTTCGCGTGAGGTCCCTCGTCTTTCGTAATCATTACCAAGCTTTCACTGAATCCTCAAACTGATGACTTGGAGAGCCAACAATGAATTCATCGGTAATCCTGCTATTAGACCCGGAAATCAGCCAAGTTTTATTAGACTATTTGTAACAATTTAGCGTAAAAAGGGAGAGAATCATCGACTAAAATAATCCAAAAGACTTTGACTGCTAGTCTTTAAGTCAATTCAATCACAAAATTTAACAAAGCAAAAGCCTTTTTTATCAAAAATACAATTATTTCATTTTATATTGAACATAGTCATCCTTGTTTCCCCTTGAACGCCGCCCTCCACCCAATGCTTCACTCGTAAATAACACAATCCGATCGCAGCACTCTCTCATTTAAAATCGCCTTATTTCCGATCTCCAAATTTCTGATGAATAGCCCTGATCTGATCCTCCACATTGATATTCTGTTTCTCGATTCTCGCTCTATCACCCTTCTCCAAAGGCGTCCCATCATATCCATTAGTAGCAGCCTTCTTTCTCCTTGCAAGCTCTTCTTCTGTAATCGGCAGACCGGTGGCGGCGTCGAAAAGATCACTTCTTTGACTTGCTAATCGTTTGAGATTGTTAGCTACGTCTTGCGTGGAGAGATTGGTTGTAGCGAAACGACTATCGGCTTTAGCCTTTTGTTCTTTCCACCGAGGGTCTAGGAGCTCGACTGTTTATTTGATTAGCAGGGTTCCTCCAAGGAAAACGGGAAGTGGACTTACTTCGCATATGAGTCTCAAGCTCATCGTAGGGAATTTGCTGGTTACAATTTGGACATAATGCCATTTGCGACTTATTAGCAGCTTTAGCAGCAGCTCTGGGAACGTAGTTCTCCTTAATTCGCATAGAAGTCGCACCGCCCTTTGCTTCTGCCTGTGCCTGTTGAGCCCGAGCTCTAGCTTCAGTCCGTTCGCGGATACGTTGCTTCTCTTCATCCTCATCTGTGTCCGTCATGCGATTATCGTTGTATTGGGGTTGAGGTTGGTATGCAGGTTGTGGGATGGGTGGTGGTGCCATTTGCTGCTGCTGAGGGTACGGATCATAGTAGTCTGTATCTTCGGGCATCGCTTCTTCGATACGCATGTTGTGTGAGTTAATAGACATCATCGCCTTCTGATCCAAAGATGCAAATTGTAGTTCGGATAGTGAGGTTGGTGGTGGTAAGCTGGTCTGATCATCTGCCTCTGTGAAAAGGACAGTCTCAACAACAACGAAGTCATGCCAGTCGATTTGGGCATAGGATAACTTTTCCTTATCGGCCTCCGCTTCTTTCTTTTGCTTCTGTTCGTCCTGGAATTTGAACCATTCTGCCCTCTGTCGCGCCCTACCTAAAACATGGAATTTATCATCAACGTTGGCCTGTAATTCCTTGATCCTCTCTTGTTGTAACTTTCCACCTTCACCATCCATTCCTCCTGCGCGGAGAAGCATAGTATACTGGTCGATCAGCCGTTGAAAAAAGTTGTGTAGACTGTGATTCGGTCTTAGGAAGTCGAATTGGTAATTGCCCGTTTCTCTTTGCGATAGAGTAGTAATGAACTGGCGGCCATTCTTTGCGACAAAGAGTGCCGTCAAGCGAACCACTTCTAGATCCTGAGCATTGATATTCGGCATACGTGCAGAGAAATGGAATTCAGCTGGCTCAGGTGGCCCTGGTGGCTTTACGGCCTCTGTTGGTACTTCACCAGCTCTACCAGCTGCGACCGCAGTGCCTCTTCCTTCCTTGATCTCGCTCAACCGCCATAGGTAATACGCGTTGTAGGCATCGTTCGTACTCAGAAAGGAGAACTTCGGGTTATGCTTTTCCTTCTCTCGAATGCGATCTATTCCATTTGTTAGCAATCTGGTCTTCAAAGGCTGGCAGAGCTCTTACCTTCGAATACGATTCCATTTCTCGCAACATATCCTGCGGTCTTCTCAAGGATGGCCTTGATCTCTTTTGGAGGTAATACAACACCCTGTGGGGCCTTGATATCCTCGAGAACCGCGATTGCATCACCATAAGTAGCTGCAGGCGCCATGATGAAGAAGATGGAATGAGTTGACAAATAGGGACGATTGATGGGAGTGTTGAAATGGCTCGAGGCTCGAGGTTCGATATCTTCGATCCGTCGAAAAATTCGTTGGACAGTACCCTTAACAGTAGCCTTGCGTGGGAACCAATTAGCGAGCCCGGAATTCCGAAGACAGACTCAAATGAAAAACAATCTCTTAATTCAAGAACCACCAAGGAGATCAGGAAAGGGAATCTTTTGAGACTTTTGCATTTCTCATACGGCCCTCACTCATTCATTACAATAATGCAGCCCCATATAATCCTTGCTGCAGATTAGAAAAAGTCAGAGGGCAGAAAAGCTATTGGAAATCGAGCTTAATAATACAGGATTCATCTTTCCTTGTCCTACACTGATGCCCATACTCCATTATCCGATGACCCCAAAGGTTCAATCTCCCATTACCAATAAATTATGTTCAACTAATAGGGTATGTAGCAAAACCAATTCAAAGAACGCCTGATCCCATCTGGGGAATGTGAGACCCAGAAACCATCCCGAACACCGACTTTTGCTAAACCCAAAATTGTATCTTCGTCCACAGGGAACTCTCTCATCTGTGATTATCATCAGTAAGGGAAACTGGGATTGTTAATGAAAGCCTCTTAGGCTCTTGCTTCAGCTGTCCGTTGGTGTATGCACCCTCTAGCATCCGTAAAGAGGATAATGAAACTGTCGATTGCAAAGAGTCTCTGTTCAAATCCTTGTTCTCTGCGACTGGCGTAATGTCTTTGGGCTTGATTTCCCCCGATTCCTCACTCAGCTTCCTCTCCCCCTGCTTTTTCTCGTCCTCGCTCAAGCGGGGGCTCCGAGAAGCGTCAATGTGTTGTAAGGCCGGAACTACTCCTCCACCAATGCGACACCAGAACATGTTTTCTCTCAACCTGACACTTTCTTCCCAAGCAGATCGCTCGGATTCCTCATCATCCGCTCTCCAATGGCCATCCTTGAGTACTCGCAAAAATCCTAAGAAATCACAGGTAGAGCGCACTCGCCCAAGACAATACTTGCATAGTGGGTATCTTTGTGCATTTTCGTTCTCGTTGGTCCTAAACCGGTGGCTCCGGTAATGTGCCGGGTCCTTCCGAGACTCACCACAGAGGGAACAGGAAAAGATGTATTGTTTCGTGGAGGGAGGAGTTGGCTCTACAACCAACGTGCCTTCACACACTGCATTAAGAACTGACCTCCGGGCAAGCCATGAAAGTCCAGGAGCCGCATCAAGACGTAAGGTTGGCTCAATGTCCTCGGCTAGTGCTCTCTTGTAAAACTTGGTTTCCTTTAAAGGAGTTAAGGAGTTTGGGCCATTGTTCGATTGTGTGCTAGCAGAAGATGCTGGTGTAGTCGGCGTGGCTGGTGAAGAGCCTAATGTGCCCACGGTAGAGATTGAAGACGAAGATCCATTTGTAGGGGCAGAAACTGTCCCTGAGTATCCACCAAGCCCTAATCCCAGCCCAATTGCGCCTCCATACGAACCACTTGAGGCTCGACTGCTAACCAATACATTCTTTGACATTCGCAATAAAGAAGTGAAATCATCATACGCAGATAGATCTGTTCGCAGTACGGTATGTAGAAGATGTGTAAAACTTGTTGGATATGAAGGGGAACGAGGCTCAGGGCCAGCATTCTCTGCATCGTCATAATCTTCGAATCTACTGCTGAATCCGGGGGTCGAGGGTGCAGTTGCATTTGTCTGATCATCCCGTTCTTCGGACATTTGCTCCAGAACCTGCTTCAACTCCGCTAATTGTTCTTGGTGGTTTTTCAACAAGCTTTCTGTGTCGGCAAGCTTGGTTTTGAGTTGATCATTTCTGCGCTGAACGAGGTCGTGTTCTTTTTGGGCTTCTTCTCGTGCTGTGATGACCATCTAAACAGGGTTAGAAAGTTTCCACAAAACTTACACGTAGATCATACCTTATTTGCTTCTTCAAATAAAGCCGTTGTCAAGTTCTCAAGCTCTTGCTCAATCTCTTTCTTCGCCTTCTCGACCTCTTCACGTTGTCTTCTTTCCCCGGCTAGGCTTGCTAGAAGTTGATTCTTCTCGGCATCAGTAGTCGATTTGTCAACAAAAGCACCGCATGCCAACATATTAGAATACTCTTCGTTCTCTAGCTCCAGCTGCCTGATTCTTTCTCGAGAAGTTTCGAGTTCGTGTCTGGTGGCCGAGAGCGTATCGTCCAAATTCGTCTGGTGTTGATATGCATTTATAAGCTTGTGTGAGAGTGTGCTAAGCTCATCTTCGTTCGCAGGAGAGATAGTTCGACTCCTTGGATCAGGCAGGGTAGTTATGTCGAAATGTTCCCCTTCAGCCTCATGGTAAAGGATCCTTGGGGTAGAAACCGCGGTAGCCATGTTATGTAAAATAGCGCAGAGGTCAGGACCGCCTTTTTGAAACGGGTCAGTGCTATTGGAGATAGATCAAACGTCCCGGAAAATTTGGGTGAATGCCATGTGTGACCGAAGCTATAATTATAGAGATATAAATTAGCTATGACGACAATAGAATCGAGGAGAGGTGAAGAAAAAGAGGCATTTGTCGGCGGCCTCGGCGGCTTTGTATTGTTTCGCGTCTCACCTTTTTTGAATTATTGATGCCCAGTCGTGGAAGGAAGGCCTCTAGCTATGGAGTTCCAAATCAGAAAGATAGGAGCAAAAATTAGCAAAGGGATTTTGAGGACGAAAGAGTCGGCGGCTTTGGAGTTGGGGATTTGATCTGCTTATACGACAAGGATGAGGAAGGTGCAGGTAGAGCGTAGGGGTTGGGCATTCGTATATAATGCCCTTATTATGGGCCATTTTTAGGTTTATTTTAGGTGAAAAACCGAGGCTTATTTATGCCTGCATTTTATAGACAACATCGTGAATGTATAAAGTTAATTTTTATTTTTTATTATTTTGACTAGCTAATTCTCTTGAAGAATATATATTTAAATAAATAAAATGAGGTACTATACATTCATTACAAGTACTTCAATCGATATTTTACGGCGTAATTCATTTTATAGGAAATTTATTATATCATATGACTTGTGGTTTTGGCCGGCTAAATGAATGTCCGAACACGGGATGCCGCGAATGGGAAATGGAATCTCCGAAATATACTTCTGTTTTATGCCAGAATTCTCAGGCATTGAGGTGTACATTTAAGTGGCTCTGAGAGTTATCTCCACCTTCCACACGTCATAGACAATACTGTACAACCCCACTTCTCCTCATCTTACATACACTAATCAATTTTTGATCTCGTATAGCTAAAAAATTTGCTTCCGTTCTTTTACTCTTTCCTTTCCTCTATTCATTTCTCCTTGGTTTACCAGCTGATCACAGTCTGATGATGAGTAAGCTCACACGTGATGTGTCACGTGATCCAGGATGTTGAGATTATCTTATACTTCCGACTTATGTGTCAAAACTAGTCTATCATCAGCATTCTGTTTCATTAATTCAAAAATGTAGAATAAAAGGAAGCCATCTAAAGGATGAACGAAAGCTACTAATGTTATCCATTATTACACTACTGCTGTTCCTGTTCACTTGGAATATCAGGTGAAGGACAGTTCTCTCTACTTGTGCCACCTAGAGACAAAACTTCAATCATCCTTCCCCTCCCCCTTGGGTAACTCAAATCAGCATCACCGCGCACTCTCCCGCCTCTTCTCAGCCCACAGCTTCCTCAACCTAACCAAGCCAAACATTCTCGGCAAAATCCAATCAAACAACCAACTCCCCACCCAATTCCTCGCAAACCAAATCAACCAACTCTTATTCCCCCTCCACAAAGTCCTCGTCGGCCCTCCCCTCGCCAACGCCGCATCAACTACCCCCTTAGCATAAACTTCATTACTCATTGCTCCTACTTGACTATGCTTCACTCTTCTTCCGTAATCCTCGTTGATGTCGAGGTAGAGAGAGCTGGGGGGTAGCTCTCTATCTGTTCGAGCGATGTTTGAGGCTACTCCGCCTGTGACAACGACCCTGATACGATAACATGCATTGGTTAGCAATATACTCTCGAGATGCAGGAAGAGAGAAGGGAAGACTCACATGACATTCACCGAGAAAGGGGCTAACTCGAGACGAAGAGTACGGGAGTAAGCATGCAATGCTGCTTTTGAGGCATTGTAAATAGATCCGAATACGTATGGCATAATCTGTCACTCATCTTTCTATCTTCTTCTTTTGGAAAGGAAAGAAAGAGAGGCAAAGAAGGGAAGACAAACAGCAGCCACCGACCCAATATTAATAATCAACCCCTTTGCTTCCATAAGCAACGGGGTAAAAACCTGTGTAGTCCTCACTACAGAAAAGAAATTCGTCTCGAATGTAAATCTCACTTCGTCGATATCGACATCCAGAGCTGGGACTGTGTAATTTACTCCCCTAATCACATCTATCGCATGAACATTTTTATTTTCCTTGTCCCTTATCTTCGTCCCAAAATTGGTGCACAAGGAAAGGAAGAAGAGAATGGTGAAGAGAACATACGCATTATTAACCAAAATATCCAACTTCCCACCTGTGATTCTCTTAACGTCTTTCATAGCAGCTTGGATACTCTCATCATTATTCACTTCGAGGCTTAGAGTGCTCATTCCCATTGTTTCAAGATCTGTGATGGCTGTTTTGCTGCGGGCGGTAGCTATGACATAGAGGCCTTGAAGAAGTGTCACTATTTCTGAATGAAGGTGAGGTCACGGTGAGGGCACAGCGAAAGAAATAGGAGGAGAGTACCTCTGGAGTGAAATTCCCTGGCGAGAGCATGTCCGATGCCTCCTCGTGTGCATCTATATCGAAAGGGGTTAGCTTTGGAGATACTCTCATTAGGGAATTGCTTTCATGAGAGATTCATACCCAGTAATGAGCACGCTCTTTTTATTCGTCGTAACAGACATGATGAGGGAAACCTAGAACTCGAAGTTGAAAATGTCAATCCAGTGTTGTATCTAAGACACTTATATTTCTGCGCCGAGGCACAAATTGCAACACCTCAAGCACGTGAAAATTAGGGATGAGGCTCCTTCGATCATAACACAATATTCATCTCCAATCCAATCCAATTAAGAATTGTGCTTCTTCGGATCGCCCATTAGAAGGCCAGATTTTTTCAATTTGCAGAGATGAAAAGTCATAACATCTATTGTTTCTAGTTCTCCCACGAAAGCAACTCTATCGCTCGATATTTTACTAGCTTTTCCTACCTACGGATAACACGAAGCTATAATGAAAGCCGTCAACATCCTTTTTCCGTTTAGTACATAAGAAACAAAGTTAGTAAAAAGCAACATTATCCGCACTCATGCAGGACAAATGACAGCAAGTTGAGAAGAGAAACATGCAGACAATCCGAAACATCAGTCCATCTACCATAACCATCCGTTACCTCCTCGGTATCCCTCATGAGCTCGGTCGTGCTCATGAGATTCATGACGGCCAATTTCATCTCTACTCCGGAGGCCTTCATCTTCCTTCCCTTCCTTCCCTTCCTTCCCTTCCTTCCCTTCCTTCCCTCCCTTCCACCAGAAAGGAGTGTTAGCCCATGGATAGTCTTTTCCTGAGTTTCCACCTCCATATCCAAAAGGGGATGGGTATGAAGAATGCGTTGGGCTAGGGGACGGTCTACTATGAGTTAGAACAGGGGGAGAAGTGCTATATGGGTTCCATGAAGAAGTGGTCGTGGATAACATTTCGGATGAGCTTGATATTACTGGTGGTAGTGAAGAGCTATTTCCAGTCGACGTAAGACTACTCAAGGGAGCAGTGCCAATCGAAGTTAAGAATGTAGTGAGGCTGGATGATGAAGTCGATACGGCTGCAGATGATACTACTCCCGTTGAATTAGTTAATGTGGATGTGTGTACATCACTTAGAGTTGAAGTCGTTTTATATGAGCTCAATAAAGTTCCAGAGGGTGTGATCGACGATGGATTGCTCGAGACATCGTAAGATGTCGTCATCGATAAGGGCCCAATGGCTCCCGTAGTGGAAACGGCTATCGAAGAAAGTGTTCCAGTACTGTTTCCCGGGTTTGAGACCGCCGTGGATGTTCCTGTGGGCCCAATAGACGAGGTACCAGTACTAGAGGCCGAGAATGGAATCGACGATGTTGCAATGGTTGAATTGCTTGCAAATGACCCGATTGCCGTCGATGTATTCCCTGCTGGGTAAGTAGGGATAGACAAGGGTGCTCCCACGCTGGACGAGCTAAATCCATTCGACACAGTTGATGAGATAAAGCCTGACGATCTGCTGCTTGAAGGATACGAAGCGCCGGTTGTTGGACTAGCTTGTGAAGGATTTGAAGAGATCCATGGTGCAGAAGTGCCTACTGCTAATGAGCTGGCAAACCCAGAACTTGGAGAATTGTCAGTAACAACTGGGGTTGTGCTGTTTGAAGAGATCCACGGCGAGGATATTGAGCTGGGGTGTCCGGTAGCGCCAGTTGATCCAATATTCGTGCTATCGTACGTGATCCACGGTGAGGATGTTGCTGTAACGGATGGACTGGCGAAACCAGAACTCAGAGCGGTGCTGGTCGAAAATGGGTTCGTGCTAATCACGGAGATCCACGGAGTAGATGTCCCTACAGCTGTTGAGCTGGGGAAGCTAGAGCTTGAAGGAACCGTGTCTGTTGGGCCAGTTTGGGTGCTATTTGAAGATATCCATGGCGTGGATGTCCCAGTAGCAAACGAGCTGGCAAAACCGGAAGTCGGTAAGGAGGTGCCTGTAGACGAAACTGGAACTGTCGTGTTCGAAGCCCAAGGCAGAGTAGAACTTTGGAAAGAAGTACCTGTAGAAAGGATGATTGTACTGTTCGAGGTACAAGGAACACCCGTCGACAAGGGAATGGTAGCAGAGGCAGTTCCCGTTAATGGTATCGTCGTGTTTGTAATCCAAGGAGTAATAGACGCCCCCTCACTTCCAATTGATGATGAGCTGGCGGTCCAGGATATACTGCTTGGGAATGATGTGTCAGAGGACGAAACAGGAGTTGACGAAGCAACGCCTGTTCCAGTAGAGAGAACGGGGATTGTTGAGTTGAAAACCCATGGTGTAGTGGAGACTCCTTGGCTTTCTCCTGTTGATGTACTGGAGCTGATGGATCCGGTCAATAGAGAGGAGGATGTGACATTATACACCCAAGCAGTTGAACTTGGTTGAGATGTACCAATGGATGCAGGGGCAGAACCTATTGATGGTACCCAAGTTGTGGAATTTGACACCCAGCCTACAGAGCTTGATCCAGAAGGGTTTACATAAAAGTTGCTTGAGGATTGTACTGTACCAGTGGAATTTAAATAAGGAGTGCTGGTAATAGAAACCCCTTGTCCTGTGGAAGAGATGGTCCCTGAAACTGAAACACTCGAAATAGGGAGACTTGAACTCTGCCACGAGTAACTCCAGCTCAAAGATGAGCTACCACTAGCTGACGGAGAATATGAAGATACAGCGGCAGGCTGTGAGGATGTTTGCGTGAGCGTGGAGGTCAAGGTGATTGTAAGCCCTCCACCACTGCTTGTTGGGATCGTTGACGTGCTGATAGCCTCGGATTGAGACTCAATACCCGACGAACTGAGAGGCGCTGTGGATGTGCTTGAAATTCCAGATTGAGAGAGACTGCCAGATGAACTAAGGGGGGTTGTGGTCTGCCCCGATAGGCTTGCGAGGACGCTGGAAGTCACCAAGGATGATGTCTCGCCAATGGAGGAGATAGTGCTCGTTTCAGTTAAAGTCTCTGTGACTATGGTTGTAAAGGTACTTCCATAGAGAGAGCTTGTGGCTGTGTAAGTGATTGTGATTACTGTGATGACGATACTTTGAGATGCCGTAGATAATAGCTGCGAACCTGAAAGTGACGAGGTTGACATGGGCGTGGTGGTCAATAATATTCCATTGGAAGAGGTTGTGGATGATTCGAGTGGTGTCGTTGTGGATGTTGAGAATTCGACTGGTGTTGTAGAAGAGGCTGCGCTGATGCTTCTCGCTGAAGTTGTGAATGATTCAGGCGATATCTCTGAAGATGCCGTGCTGCCACTTCCAATCGGATTTAAGGATGTTGATGACTCAAGTGGTGTCGTTGTAACCGGATTGCTACTTTCACTGACTGAAGGCTCTCTGGATTGTGGAATCGAAGAGGCGGGCGAAGTAGCAGGTCCAGAGAAGACACACGAACATGCAGACGAGATCCTCGAAGGTTTAGCATGACATTGAGAAACATAAGTTGGAAGGCCTTCCGTTGCAGTATTCTCTGTGATGGTGTAGGTAGCACAAAAGGGAGCAAGAACCGTCGATGACCGGATGAATTCTCGGAGACAATTATCATGATTACAATAGGGAGCTACGACCGTAGCACTCTCTGTCACCGTTACCGTATACGGCTCCCACTCGGAGGACGAAGTAGGAGGAATTGTGGTTGATGGCGTTGGCGAGGGATTGCTATAAGTGTCCCAGGTCGCAGATACACCATTTCCAGCACTAGATTCTGAAGAGGTACCTGGGTCATAGCGGGAGCTTGAAGCTTCTGGTGACAAGGTCGCGGTTGAGGTTGGGAGCGTCGAAAGCGAATTGGAAGAACCGACTTCAGATGTTCCAGAACTAGACACCACGGTTGAGAGATAGAATGGGGAAGTTCCTGTGGACAAAATGGAGCCGGAGACATCGATTGCAGAAGTGCCTATGTATTACAGGTAAGATTCTGAGAGCTCATGATGCAGTGTAGACTGACCTTGGGCAAACGTGGCAGATGAAGTATCCTCTCCAGAGGCATCAGCAGTCGTCGAAGTGGAGCTCAAGACGGTAGGTTGTGGACCATACCCTCCCCAGGTATAACCCCCGTAGCCTTCATATGGATTATCGTAGACCGTGTACTGACGCGGTCCAAGATTTGCTTTAGCTCCAGAATCACGGCGAGGTTGAAGCCATGGAGGCAACGCGTGGGTGACAGGCATCAATGCCAGAACAACGGCCGCCGACACGAAGCCGATGTTGAGTAAAGTGGCTTTCATCTTGCGTTTTGGTTTTGATTTTCTTTTCCAAACCCTATGGGAGTCAGCTTGTACTTGGAAGGTGATGAGATCAGGTGGAAAAAAGATAGGGAAAACCTTCGGATGACGTGTGAGGATCGAAGTACATCAACTTACTAGAAGACGAACGGGTGTGAGGATATGGGGATCAAACGAATGTGATGCTTCGAGAAGCAGGTGAAGGAAGAGAGTACGGGACCGCACAATCTGATGAGATAATCCAACGACTGTGATACTTCGAAGACCCGGACGTCGATTCGAAGTTTGTCAAGGGTGACAAAGTTGGGAAAGGAAGACGAAGTAAAGAAAAGAGAGTGGGAAGGAGGAAAAGAACGACATAGGACGAAATATATGGGAAGTTCGGCTAACGACTGACGAAATGGTCTTCGGAAATACGCAGCTGAAGAAAATTTGATTCGCTCCCGCTTAGTAAAGGGGGGAGGAGGGAAGGAGGGAAGGAGCCGCCGCATTTGGAAAGCACGTCTACGCATCAAGGGTAAAGCTTCAAGATCCCAAATGAAGTCAAGGACTTTTAATTTGAATTTCATCCACTTGGCGTCGACACAGTTGCCATTCGATATTGGCAATGTATTTTGTTTGATTTTGTTTCGTTTCGTTTCGTTTCATAAAAGGTACACACCGTTAGCAAGCCCCGGTGGTAACTACTCTTGAACATTCAAACCGTGGAGATTTCATTTCCCCTCGAGCTGGAGAGAACTCTGCATGTGCAAGGTTAGATACCAAGGGTACCTCTCTTTTTGCATTTTGCTCCCCGAGTGTTGGGTGCTGTGTTGTACAACGGGAAGGGTAGCTGCATTCCCGTCAAGCAGCCACTTGTCCAGGCCCCTGATCATGCCAAATGTCCCTTCATATCCCCACTGCCTATACCGTATTACAATCTTCACCTGATCTGGAAAATGCAGTCAGTCAGCTTTCTCGACGATTGGAAAAACAAGTGCTACCAGAAAACTTTCCTAGCGTTTGCCTCAGCTTTTACCCCCGCGCGGCCTGAATCAAGGTGGCAGCCTCGAGCAGGAGAAAAAGTTGTTTAAATTTCCGCTACTATAGAAATTAGTTGTAGCGTAGCACTTAGTCATGATCCGTTTAAAAGTAACAATTTTGAATGCCAATTCAAGGGAGAATCTACTTGCTTCCCCCCCAAGAGTAACCCACTCAGGGCAGAACACCAGGGCTTACTCTACAAAGAACTCCTCATTGAATGCTCCTGGAAATCTGAGTGCTTAATTCGGTGTGGCAAACGATTGCACCGCCAACTTTTCGGCTGCTGCTTACCATCCCGCCAACGCTGTTTGCATGTGCGACATGATTCGACACTCGGTGATAGGTCAAAGGTAACATGATTTTCAAAAAAGCGCGATTGCAAGAACAGAGGCAGAGTGAGTCGATATTTCTTCCCTCCCGCTTCCTACGCTGACAGAAGGCGGCAGTTCGTGGACGTGGGCATCTACCTGATATTGGGTTACACACTTCCTTCTATGTGTAAACATCGATAATTCAACGAGCAGAAACGAAAAGACACATCTTGCAACTATTAACGTATGATATATATCGACTTGAAAGGTCATCAATGAGGAACTATCAATTAGAACGATGCAGTTCCACCCTATTACTGAACACCTTGTTGGTGATTAAAATAAACAAAAGGCCCCAGCTATGCACAAGAAATGCAAATAGATTACACGGCACGATGCACCAAATCCAGATAAGAAGCCTGGTACGAAGCTATTTCATGCAGAGTAAGCTCGCTCATTGCTCAAAATCTCGGGAGACTGCATTCGTACTCATCCACCCTTTTTTTTTTACCAGTTTCTCGGGATTCCGGAAACGTCACTTGTGCCCGAGTCATGGTGCTATCGTTATTCTCAATATCCGCAGCCCATAGTGCTGCACCGACTTGAATTGTGTTAGCAATTCTTGACCTCATAGCTAGGTAATTCCAACTCTACCTGTGTTTGTGAAGGAGAATAGAATAGAGACAACGGGAATCAACTCCAAGAGCGTAGCGATAGTTCCAAATCTGCACTCAAGATTAGTGGTCGTGCAAGAGAGTTGCAAACGGGAGAGATCCCGTAAACTTACGCTGTATAAGGACCCGTATTTTCCTTCAACCAAGCTTCCCTTTCCGACTTGGACCATTTCTTGAGTTGAAAGTACTGTTAATTCGTCAAAAGTAATTTCTTTCAAACGAACAATTCCACAAACATACCCGTGCATGTACCGAGTTCCCCCTTGTCCTGCCTTGCAGCAGAACAAAAATAATCGTGCCAACCACGGGAATGAAGTTCAACGGCAGGTATAAGACATATCTAATGAGTGCTTTCGGAGCGAACTTCTCAAACGGGCTTTTAATTAACCTTCCTACTGTTGATCACCGTTAGTATTACTTCCATTCATCAAAGCTCCTCAGGAGATAAAACATCGACCCATTGAGTTCGAAATCTCCATCGAAACCCAAAACGATAAGTCAGAAGAACAAAGTACAAACACTTCTTCATTGGGTTATTAAAATCCCCCGCTTTCAACTCCCGGCCTTCACTCAACACTCCGGTCTTTCCCCGAGCAACTAATACCCCATCAAAAGTATCCACCAATGCATCCTGTACTAGGAAATTCTTGGACAAAACAGTAATGATCGTCGAACTCTCACTCAATGTAAGTAAGATGGTCGTGAAGGCTGCTAAAGGTCCATTTATGAATACCAAGACGGCGAGCTGGGGAAGGTAGGCAAAAAGGAACATGGAAGTGACGACAACGAGGGATAATGTAAGAGTTGGTACGAGGCGTGAGATAAGTCTTGATTGGGAGTCAGCATTTCAAAGCCAGGGTCGATAGGTGAAGGGGGTGGATTGAAGGTCATTCAGGGTCTTGGACATTCAACTTGAACGCCTCAAACAGGAAATGAACTCATAACTCACGGCTTCCAAAGTGTTCGGTGGCTCAAAAAGTAGAACATGCCCTTCGAGTTAGTCTATCAGCATGCCCCCATAACCACCGGATCAAAGAGACAACAAGAACCTTAATGGGATACAAATAAGCACCACTTCTCGCAGCTTGCGTAGCTATTCCTCTAGCTTTGTTAAAGTCCTCAACCCTAAACATCTCAATATCAGTAGCTTTCTTCCCTTTTTTTTGCACTTGAGCAATGTTGGATTGAGAAGTGGAAAGTACTCACGCAACTTCCTTAGCCTGCTCACGAGCCTTTTTCATTCTTCCGGCCATTTTTACTTGCAATTAAAAGACGGCAATTGTTCAAAAACAGAAGTTGAAGTTTAAGTAACGAGGTATAAAAAGTTGAATTGTTTGGAATACTTGTTAATTTTTCTTGCGGCCGACTTTGTTGCAGGCTTTTATTGTTCAAATTGTGTGTCGTCATTGCTAGATGTGGTTAGCGCTCTACCCCATCTTGTCGACTTCGTCTTTGACAACCTACAACCCCAGCTACGACCTGTCTCAACATTATGGAGATGGATCAAGCCAGCGACTAGGGTAGCATTGAAGGTGACAGGTCCATCGAACGATCCCCTTTTCAATGGCCTCCGTGATATGTGATATGTCTATGCAGAACGACCTCGGCACTCTAGCTAACGCAACACATGAGCAAAAGCTCAGCATCGAGAACCGTCGAGACATTACCGAGCTCAAGGTGGCACTTGAAGAGGCCAAAGCTAGGAAACTATGAGAGATAAGAGCCAAGACCGCCCTGGATCAATGGAGATGAAGTCTGCAAGCCCTGTGGGTCACGGAATCCCGAGGAGGATATTTTGCTAAGGCGGGCAGTCTCAGAACCCAGGTCAAGTCAACTAGCTACCTTCGGAGTTCATTTTCACCCAAACGTGGCTAGAATGCCTTTCTGGACGTTAGAAAACTGGTGCGCCTTTGGACCGGCGAACGCGGCAACGACAAGGTCAACTCAGAAGAGCTCCCACTGGACAACCATGGCGAAAAACATTCGCCAAAGGCGATGGAATGGCTTGTATGCTGTGTGGCCAAGGAATGGACGCTTCTATCGGCTGCTTCAGCCCCCGTGGCATATTCCACCGAAGTCCAGAAACCAAAGGCAGCCTCGCCAGAGCAAGAAACTTGGCCTGAGAAGCCGACCTGCCTCCTTCTGTGCTAGAAGAAATATTCGCAACAAAGTTCTTTGAAGAAACATTTCCAGGAGAAACACATAGAAGCCGGGACTTTCCCCAATACCTGAATGCTCCCACCTTGGTATCTCGTCTCCCATAGTTTCTGATCCATCGGAGCGGAGCGCAAGTCCAGGCACGCGTGAAACTTCGTTGGCATCCGCATGGCCAATACCTCCATATCGCTCTAGTGATGGGACAACTACGAACGGTGCTGCAAGAAGTATGTCTGCAGGTTCTAGCCAGCTAGTCTCACTAACTTTTGACAGTCTCCTAGAACTCAAAAACTCCGAATGTGACTGCGAGGCAGGTGGCGCACACTGATACTGTGAGACGGCTAGAAGTCGTCAGGTCATGCTACCCCTAGAGGGGTACTAACTAGGGCATGACTCCTATTTTGTAGCTATAAAGGAGGGGCTTATCCCCTCCTTCACCACGCACGAACTGAGGATATCACTTCTCCAACAACACACTCTTCTGATCACTGTTCTCTTGATTTGCATACTTCTTTCTTGTGCTATTGCGACTTGAGGTCCGGCATCTACCACCGACCTCTTTCCCATTCACAATACCGCTGGCAGTCTCACAACCGCAAATATACCAGACATTCAATCAGCTTTTGCCACTAATTAGCCGATTGTTCTCACAACTTATGGTGTTAGCTTCGAATTGCTAGGATTCGGGGTAACGGATGGTTTTAACTGCAACTTGTTAGGATTCGATACCTATATCCTTTGCTAAACTCCTAACACCCCCCACCCCCTCCGGTTTCCTTTAAGGAGGGGCGAATGGTTGTTTGGGGTAGATTTGGAGTTTGGAGGTGGGATGAGATTGTAAATTGAATTTCATTTGATTGCTGAGTTTATAGAGGAAGGAGTAGCATGAGATAGTTGAACTTACTTAGAGTGATATGTGAGAGCATCCTTCGGATCACGATGGAGGGGAAGAGGTCAAGAAGACGGGGGCTCGTAGATGTTTCACGAGAGCTCAGTCATCCATTGGTGCCCATGAAAGGCTTAGGACTTATGGAATTATTATTTCATATTTATTTTCCAAGCTCATGCTTTTTCAATAATGGTTTCAGACCACTGTCTCCCATGTCTTTGCAAATGCAGGTGCAATGCTATAAGCTGACTGCTATCCCTTAAGCAAACACCACGAACTCCTCCTAAATATATACGCTTCCCCCCCCAAAACTCCAATAAGGTCATACTTAATAAGACACATCCTCCCAAGCCACACTATTGAGCATCGATTCCTTCGTCCTGCACAACAACCACCGTATCTAGCGCAGCCACTAACTCCTCCTGCTGCCTCTTCTGTTCCTGCTCCATCAGAAACATGGCATATCTACTCCTCTTATTATGAATCCCACACTCTGTTTTCTGAGTTCCCTTCCACCGTCCAGCCCTCTCATCTTCCCCCTCCTTCACCGCCTCGGTACTATGCCAATCGCCCACACTCTTATATCCTCTATCCAACAGCTCATTGTACGGCACATCGTTCGCCTTGATATACTCCTCTACCTCCTTGAAACTCCAGCTTGCCAGTGGGTTGATCTTGATGAGGCCAGCATCGTCGACTTCAATGATATCAAGGGACTCGCGCTTCGCTCCTTGTGAACGACGACGTCCGGTGAGAACAGCGGCGACCGAAAGATCCGAGTACGCGCGCTGAGCAGGCTCGACTTTAGCTACCCAATCGTATAACTCAGCATTGGTCTTCCATAGTTCCTTTCCATGTTTGGCTTCGAATTCCGCTGTTGTGCTGACTCCCTCGGGTTTGTATACGTGTAGATTGACGTTGGGGTATCGTTGTTTCGTCTTCTCGACCAGATCGAGGGTTTCTTGGAAATGGTAAAGGGTATCGAGGAAAATGGCGTCAATCGAAGGTAAAGAAGCTGTTTCGGTTGCGAGTTTGGAGAGCATGTCTAAAGTGACGAGACCGGATACTCCAAACGCGGTGGTTTGGAAAAGATTGGGCAAGGTGATTTTGCACCAGCGCAGGATATCGATGGGGGAGAGGTCGTTGAGGGTTGCATTGAGGAATTTGAGGTGCTGTTTTGAAAGAATGATTTGGGGAAGCGTCTCGCGTGAAGAGTTGCCGGAAGCATAGCCAGACTCAAGGTTTGAGCAGTCTGATTCGCGCTGGAGTCCCATTTTGAAAGATTATATGTTTCTTGATTGATGGAGGAAAAGAAGAAAAGAAGTACACAAAGGTATGTGAGTTATACAGAAGGGTTGTCTTGAATTTGTAGAACCAAAAAATGGTACAATTTTTAGAACAATGGTGCAATGGCCTAAGAATGCGTATGGGGGAAGGGACAGAGACGTTAATCTCGACTTCACAATTGAGACCGAATTTGAGGAAAGACTTTCAACTTTGAGAATAAAAAGACAAGATAAGATGAACGACGTGGTGAAATTCTTACAAAAGGACTTATGATATGAGGGGCGCCGTGAGAGAGAGAGAGTGTGCGTGTGTGAGTGAGCGAAGTGGAGCAAGACAGTGAGCACGACATATTCCTCCAATGAAGATTTCTAAGCAGAGGCCTTCTTTGCTTCCTTTTTCTCCTTCTTCCGAATCATATGTAAGCAGGATCCGTTTCATCGAGAGCCCCATATCCGGATCATAGTAATCTTTTCCTTTGTTTCCTTTGGTGGGGGGAAGAATTTGAGATCACGATTTCGCACGCAATAGAACGCTTACCCCATCCCATGCATCCTTCGCTTACGCCCCTTTGAAGATTGAAGGCGTCAGGGGTCGGGATAAACAACTTCAACCCAAGGCCTGGCTGGGCCTTTGATATTGACAATCTCTATTGATTATCCAAAGGCAAGTGGGCGTGTATCCTCGAGTTTCTCCATCAATCCGTGAACCCTAAGTCTAATCTGCATTGAGATCTTGCACTCCTGGATGTGATCTGATCTTGTTGGATTTAAGCTTCAGGCACAGAAAATCTTGCAGTGTCGATCCAAGGCAACCGACTTAGAGCGGAGCGGATTAATCTAATCCCGCTTCGGTCCCATCTTACACGTGACAAAGACGACGACGACATCGCCGAAGAACTTCGGAGAAATGGAAATGAACCCAAAGGACGGGATTCTTCAAAGCTATCCTTAGCAGCGATTCTAAATCTAGCGGTGGTGTTGGGATTATGCGCAGCACTTGAATAGATTACACGAAGGATAGAATGAAGTAAGTGGTTAAGTATTATATTATATGTAGAGGATGATGTACTCCTTAATCTGGAACCAATCACAGGCATTTCTTACATATCGATAAATAATGTTAACATGCCTATGACCGTCTCCCTCCTAATTTTCGAAGTTGTCGTTGATTTGTAGGAAGGGGATCGTGAGAAATAATTCGGTCCCGCCATTTCAAGGAGAATAAAAGGGTGAAGTTAAGGAAGAAGAAATCAAATCAGCTCCACCTGTTAGAACATCATTCAGTAACACTATGCTATTGGTAAGCATGATGTCAGTGGTTAATATGCTGCCTCAAAGATGAGGTATCGGCTACTCAGATTAAGTGTGAAAACTCTTCACACTACATATAGTTTACTACTACTAGAGATTGTATATTCTCAAGGGATTTAGCTTTTTGCTTTTTAGGCTGCGTAGCCATTACTTTGAACTAGGAAATTTATATGCAAAGGTAAAATATTATGCTTTATACTCGAAGCGATATCCCCGGACATGTCTTACCAAAGAATACATAGTGCGGGGCAGCACTATGTAATATACGGCTGATAGATCTTATCTAATCAGCTAAATTGTTATAGTAGCTACGAATTTATTATGTGCCAGCACGTTCATAGGAACTTCAAGTTAAGAGTGGTGAAATAGTAGTATTAGAATAAAAGCTTCCCCAAATAAAATCAACACCTTAACGCCTTGCTAAACACCAACCCATCCACTCTAATTGACGGGCTCTCCGCGAGAGGCTTGCGTGGGAGAGGGAGAGGGAGAGAGGTGAGTTGGTGTGAGGGGGATGCCGTGACTATTAACGCGCACTGTTAGCATTATTCTAATAAGTATATTTGCCATATAGATCATCTAACCTTATTATACCCCCTCACTRGGCTTAACAATGCGGAGAGGGAGAGGKAGATGGAGAGGGAGAGGGGTGAGTTGATGTGAGGGGGATGCCRTGACTATTAAAGCGCACTGTTAGCATTATTCTAATAAGTATATTTGCCATATAGATCATCTAACCTTATTATACCCCCTCACTGGGCTTAACAATGCGGCTCACTGGGCTTAACAATGCGGTTGCATTGCATTTCCTCCACTCTCGCCTTGATCTTTGCCTCCTCCACTTTCGCCTTTATCTTTGCCTCTTTCAACCTCATCTTTGCCTCCTCCACCCTCGCTGCTGCCTTCTCGGCTTCCGTTCTGTAGGAAAAATACGCGACTCCATTAATGGAGATCGCGGTCCACATCGTGCTTTTCAATCTTGTTAGTCTTAGAAGTTGACTAAGAGAAAGGTGAGGGAGAGGCATGATTTAAATGATGAGGATGATGGTAGGTGGATGAAGTGGTGCTGGGAAAGTTTTATGGTGCTTTTTGATGAAGATGAAGATTAAATATTTACATTTGCCAGAAATTTGGACTTAGTAATCGAGCTAGGCGCGACATGGTGGAGTAATTTGACGGCGGTGATATTTAAAATTTTAGATAGCTGTAATCATTGACTTGATATAGAAAGAAAGTTGACGGGTGATAATTTTTCTTATATAGTTTTATTAAACGATTCAACAGGCATTCACATTAAGCGAATCAGTGCTCGGACCATCTTTGTCCTGACGATATTGGCAATGAGTTTACATATATTTATTACCAGTCTTTGCTTTATGGCTTTGATGGTAGGATAGTATAATGTATTGCCTTTACTATTGTTAATATAAATTGCATTAGTTGTTTTAATAACAGCAGTGTTCCTAAAGTAGAGGGATAAGCAGAGCTAAATTTCTCTTTGAACTTTAACATAATGGGTGGTGCATCCCTTTCCAATTACTTGTTCTTAAATATCACGATTGTGTTTTCCAACAGTGCAACACATGGAGGAGAGACAGCGGCTGGCTGCTTGGACGGAAATGCGCGTTGGGTAGTTGATGATTCTTGTGGGCTTTTCAATATGCTTAATTATTCCGGAGGTTATGTACTGTGCCTTTTTTTCCCCTTTTAGTTTTACATCTACCCTACGGCAGGAAGTTCGCATTAAATTAATATGATAAGCATATTAATTTAATTACTTTGAATAGATATCATATTAATTTAATTAGTTAATAAATAAATAATTAATATTGTTGGTACTAATAATGTTTAGAATGCAATATCCAATAGAATGTAATGGTCAATAGAATTCAGTAGTTAGAGAATGCCTATATACCTAAGAATGCAATAAACCCTAGCAAGGGCCTACGCTCTACCCTCCTTAGAATAGGAGAACCAACCAAGAATCATAACCATCAAGCATCGTGCCACGTAAATCGTGACCCGTGTGCTGTGTGGTAGATTCGAACAAACCGACAAATATATTCAAAATAAACTTTTACTAAAATTTATAAAATTCAAATAATTAAATTAATATAATTAGCCTTTATTTTGGCTGCCTTGGCCTTTATCTTGCCGAATATAGTTAGTAATCCCAATACTTACTTAGAAGATCTCTTCAGAAGATCTCGACAATAATACTCGATCATACTCGACAATATTCGACAATACTCGACAATAATCAACAATGCTCAACAATGCTCGACAATGCTCGACAATATTCGACAATACTCGACAATATTCGACAATAATCAACAATGCTCAACAATGCTCGACAATACTCGACAATGCTCGACAGTAACACTCGACAGTAACGCTTGACAATACTCGACAGTACTCGACAGTGCTCAATAGTGCTCGACGGTAATGCTCGACAATAACGCCCAACTATTTCTTACTTATATTTGTCTCCAAGTTATAAATCTGCCACGGCAGCGATGAAGCAATGCTAGGCAGAATGCGAGGAATATAAGGTCAAGGAGGGAGGAGGGTGAAAGAAGGAAGGAGGGAGGGAGGGAGGAGGAGCTGAGAATATATAAATTATTAAGTAATTAAATTAATACATTTTCTAAGTAATTAAATCAATAGTCCTTTTTGTATACAATTTTGCGAGTTGATTCAATTACTTCAAGTAATTAGCTCATCGCATTAAATTAATTATGCGATTCTGCCCTAGGGCTATTAGATCAGAATCATGCGGTTTCTAGGGTACATTCTTGGAGTGCTCCACCTCATAGGGGATCGACTTCTGAGTATTGTTAGTTTTCTGACGCTTTCCGAAATCCGAATAACGCATAGTTGTGCGTTCTAATTCTTTCGATTTTGAATGTTAAAAAAAGAAACTCTTCCCCGCTACCTAGAACAATACCTGCTCTTCCACTGTCAACATCTTGCTAATATATATTTATCTCCCCGTCACTGGCGCACATTCCGATCACTTCCAAGCCTCAGACGGTGTCTCAACGATAGCGATTCCTCAATCACCAGTGGACACATCTTCTACTCGGGGCGTGAAATACCATTCAACCAACAAACTACCATTTTTACTGGAAGTTCTTTCTCTCCTCTCAAAATTTCCACCCGCTCGCTAAATCTTCCATCCAGTTGCATACAACTCCAACCCAAAGCTAGACCTACCAGCTGTGATGGACATATAACTTATTCACACTGAGCTTTAAAGCAGCTGGTTGGTTGTCGGAAAGATAATATTACATATCACCCTACTTCTAGAAGTTTTTTTTTTTCAAACTAGCCGGTATAGTTATAGACGTCACAATTTAGATTTACATCTTCACCAGAATTTAATCATCTCAACTGGGTCTGCATTTTGGTGAATAGCGATAGTTGACCAAGGATGCCGTGATTACTTAGCTGTGACAGGGACTCTTGTGCGTGAAATTGAAATTGAAATTGAAAAGGGCATAGGTATATTTGATTGAGCTTTAAAAACAAAATATTCCACTGCCATTTCCCCATCTTACTGCTGCTCTTATTTTATCTAGTCTAGTCATGCTATATACATGGGCCGCGCTTAAAGCGATTAGGTGATCCTGGGAAATCTTTAGATATTAACATAAATTAACCAAAAACTGGCATTATGATTATTTATGGGCATTTTAAACCATTTACTTAAAAGCGAAATACATTTCTGCACTAGATTTTAATATCTCAGCTTTCAAGATAAGGCAATCATATTTTGTTGTTTCGCGCCAATCCTCACCTCCCTTTGCGTGTGTGAAAGCCACGGCGCACGTGACACATCGCCGCTTTGCTCACCCTCGCTTCACCTCAACCTCAACCCATCCTCACCAGCCTTCTTGTGCGCACTCCACCGCCTCACCTCTACTCACCCGTCTTGCCTAGGATGTGCTCATCCCCGGTCGTGCCGCTGTTGAGAGCGTCAACTCCTGGCGAGAAGGATTCAGGGGAGCCAGAACTGGCTCCGGGGGGGACCGTGATGGGCCCCTGGTACCAAGATGGGCTCCCAGACTCACCATCCTGGGGTTGTGTATCAATGCTATTGCACAGGTGGAGTTGGAATTCTGCCTTGCAATGCACTCCTGATTCTACTCTCTGCGGCGATTCTTGCCCTTAAGTTCTCTTCCCTCACCCGCTCTCCGTGCTGTTCATCCAGACCATTCCTCTCTGCCTTCAACGCTCTGATTTTCATTATTGGAATTCTGATCTACCAAGCCAGTGATATAAAGAACTTCTTACCTTCGATCTACGGCAAATCCTCCTTTTTTTAATCTTAAAAGTTCTGGAATTTTTTGCTCGCAGTCGCGAGAAACCACTGTCCCAAGATGGGCAAGAAAAAAAACAGCAGCGGAGAAGGTAAATACGGCGCGAGAGAATAGGTTTAATAACGACATAACTGGCATCAATAATCGCCATATTCTCCGAGAGATTTTGGAGTATACAGACGATGTGTATGGGATATAGATGGAGGTATAGCAAGAGTAGGTTCTTCCTTATAAGGCTATCTCCAATCTAGAGCTTGAGAACTACACTGACGCTTGGCTTGCTTCTTTGTAGGTATGAGAGAGATCATCCGGAAGCGACTTCGTGTGATTTACGTACTCTGAAGCACTTTGTCAAGCTCCTCGCAATAGCAGCTAATGGTCTGCTGGACGAGAAGCCGACTGTCGACACGGTGCGTGGCTATGCGCGGCGATTTACCTTAAAGTACAAGCGAGATACCGGCATCTGCATTCCTGAGCAGGTTAGAAAGTCAGTTACCAATGTAAGTGCAGTATCCCGTGGCCACTCCTGTCTTGTCGAGCACGAACGTTTTTTAACGCTAACGGACGAAAAGTATATCAAGACGACGCTTAGGATAAAACTTAGCTTGTCCACTGCTCATCAAGCTAAGCACTATCTGACCTTAAAGAAATACAAGATCTTAGCATCTGTAGTTTGGGATAAGGACTAGTATGAGTTCGCTTATAAAGCGGCTTAGGTTATATTTAGTACTAAGCTAAATATGTTCTGCTTCTTATTAGCCAGACTAGGGGAGGTAACTAAATCCTCTACTAAGAGGGGGATAGGGAAAGGGTTGCACTACCATGTAAGTATCTTCTCCTTGCCATTATCTTAAGAAGTGTGATATTTAGGTCTAGTTGAGCTAACAGGTCTCGGCAGGATATGGTTATGGTTATTAGCTGGAGTCTGGACAGGCGGCCAGAGATCCAGATGCAATAAAGGAGAGAGGCCGCGAAAGGGATGCATAACTCGCTAACCAGGTGGGATCTGAATTCTCCCCGGCCCCCCTTTTTCCCTCGCTCTATATTGTCAAACTGTTAGTTCCAGCTAACGCTGAACAGGCCAGAGCACCTGATATTCGAGATGACGACCGATCTCCCGCTTGTCTTTAATCTGATTATATTCTTTCTCGCTATAGCGCTAGCTAATAACGCGTTTAAGCATTACTAGACGGACAATTAAATCTTTGCTTTCGAACCCCCAGTGTATGACGATCATTTGATTTTGAATTAGGACGATACGGTTAATGTCGGTTTACTGATAAACCGCTCGAATTCTTCGAATCTACCACGTAGCACACGGGTCACGACTTATTGCGTGGCTCGATGCTATTGTGATGGTTATAGTACTCTAAGGAATGCATACGCCCTTGCTAGGGTTTGTTGCATTCTTAGATATATAGAAGGCATTCTCTAACTACTGAATTCTAGTGGCCATTACATTCTATTGGATATTACATTCCAGACATTATTGGTACCAACACTGGAGCTACTTTAAAAGAGACGAAAAAACAATGGCAATAATAATAGCAGTAGCAATAGCGAGTGTGCTTCTCATCCCTTCTGCTCAACCCATCCCATATCCTCTAGAATAACGCTATTCGTACTAATGAGTTATTTTAATACTTTGCAAGGCTTTCCTTTCATCATTGCGTTAGCAGGGTTGCTTTCTCCATTGATCTATTTAACCTCAGTTATCTGCCTTCTTTCGTAGGCTTGGCGGAGAGCCATTATATTAATCATTAGTCGTTTCTCTAGTGTTGTGCCGAGTCTAGTAAGGCAGTCGTAGAGGGATTTTGAGTCAGTAACTAGGGTTAGTGGTAATGTGATCTGCAAGAGCTTCTCGATCGTAGTTTTAATGGATTCTCCAATGTCGTAGCCATGTGCCATTCTATATAGCTTTGAAGCTAGCATACTTCTGGTTACTCTTTTGTACTTGATTAAACTCTAGTGAATGACGTTTGCTCTGTTTTGGCCATCTACTAAGGCAATAATATAGCCAATTTGGGAAGAAAGATTCTTATTATTTATAAAGAAGATATCTATAAATATTAGTAATTATAGTATTTTATCGTCTAGTTTTACAAACTTAAAACCTCTTTCTTGGTTCTTTATTTGCTATGCTAGTTATTTATTAAGCTATTTGGTATCGTTCTTATCTGGGTTAATTACCTGGATAGTAAAAGATAAGTTAAATGATGTCTCTGGCTAGCAAACTAATACTATATAGGCTTCTTTAGCTTGCTGTGCCATATACTAGTTCTTTAGTGTGAGCTTATTTCTTATAATGCCTTTTATATTAGTGCTTATAGCTGGGCTAGATGATATTATTTGGAGGTTTTTGTATTATTGCTATTATATAAGTAGAATTAATTTATCCTTTTATAGCTAAATAAGTCCTTTATTGAATTTTATTGGCTTTTTAATAATAAGCATCTTTTGTTTTTTAGCTAGAAATTTAGCTTTTCTAAGCTTATTTTCTTCTTAATCTGCAAATACTTTATCTGCTAGGAATAGAATATTATTTATTTATAGCCTTATTATATTAAATAACTTATTATTTTATAATAAATATAAATTATATATTAACTAGCTTATTCTTAACTAGTTAATATAATAGAAGTAGTAGATTTTAAACTAGTAATTTTCTATCTTTAGTATTCTATATAAAGATTTTATAATTTTTAATATTAAGTTTATATTAATTCTTAATTGCTTTATAAGTTCTAAAGGAGGTTAGATATAGAACTTTTAGTTAAGTATTATAGTAGATTATATATAAGCTTGCAAAATATCTTAAAGATATAGCTATAAGTTTAGAAGCTTTATTATTATAATATAAAGAATAAGTTATTAGCTAATTCTTTAAATTATTAATAATTATATAAAAACGAAATTCTTTTCAGGATTATTATATATTTATATAACTAGCCTTAATTTTTTAAAAGCTTTACTTATATCTTTATTTTTAATTTTATCTATAAAGTATAATTTAAAGAGCCTTAATCCTTCTAGCAAATTTTTAATAATTTTAAAAATATCTTTCTCAAATAACCTAGCTATTTCCTTTTATCTAAAAACCTTAAATTAGCTTAGTGCTTTTTATAGATAGATAATAATATTTATAATAGCTATAAGTATTAGATATTTCTATAGTTGGCTTTTATCTCTTTTTGCTAGTATTTTAGGAGGTATAGTAGTTGGTAGAATAGGAGCTATAAGAGTTATTATTTTATTATACTTATTATTATTTTCTATTAAGTATAGTTTTATAGATATTAATTTAAAGATTATAAGTCTATTTAAAAGCTTTATAATATAAATCTCTCTTTTAACTATTAGTAAGTAAAATAGGCTATTTTAGTAGCTAGCTTGCCTAATATTGTCTTCTTTTTATATTAATACTAGTAAATTTAGTAGTAGGTTATAGATCTGCCTTATGCTTAGTTTATTTCTTATATTAAAAATATCTATTATTTATTATTTTATTTATAATTTCTATATTTGTGACGAACGTGGGAACGAGACAGAGCAGTTCTTGGATTCTTTACAAGATTCTAAACTAAAGAGAAAAAGAGAGAAGAGGAGAGAGATAAGCTTTAACCTAGTATTAAGACATATAATTTACCAAAGCATGCTGATCCTAGTATTGCTATGTGATCTTCTTGTGACAGTGTCGTTTCGTTATATCACCCCCCCCTCTGAAAAAAGGCAGCCCTCTGCGTTTTACTCATAACCTTATCGTCATCTAATTCATCATAATTGTTTATACTATCCTCCCAAGCCTTAATTCAATTAGGTAGTTGCTTTAGAGGTTCTTTAAGTTCTGGGTGTGCCAAGTAGAAGTCTCGTAGAAAATGTGGAGAATATTTAAAGTTAAATGCTGGATAGTATTTAGGGTCCTTATCTGCTTCTTGCTAGTTTGCTTTATAAAGTAGCTTTATTCTACGTTTCTTTACGGCTCTCATCTATAATACTATCTATTCGTTGTTATCTACCAGATTAGTTGGAAGTTTTAGCTCGTTAATTTATTCTAGCAAAGGATCCTCTATATATTTGCGAAGTCGTCGAAAATAAAAAACTAAATGGATTTTTATAGATTTAGGGAATTTTATTCTCTAAAAAAATCCTTCTTTACCTATAACCTTAAAAGGGCCAATCTATTAGTAACCTAGCTTGCGGCTAGATCTATCTATCTTTAAATTCTTTATAAATAACTAGACTAGGTCTTTAATATCCCAATCTATTTCTTGTTAACTTTTATTAATATTACAAGCCTTCTTCTCTTAAGCTAGCAATATAATCTTTCTAGCTATCTTAAAATCATCCTGAAGTTTCTAGGCGAATTCAACTGCTTCTTAATATGCCAACTTTTCTCGTATATTTTAAGGTTCTTTTAGGGCCTTCCAGTCGAATAATTTCCTAGGAGAATATCCCCTAAATAGCTAAAAGGAGAATATCCCAATAAAATTATGTGAAAAAGTTAGTTAAGTATTGTTAATAATAGGAAGAAGTTCTAACTAGTTATTCTAGTAGTAATTTATAAAGAGATATAAGCGATAGTTAAAGTATTAGTTTATAATTTCCATCTAGCTATTAGTTTAGAAACTAAATATAGTAAAAAGCTTAACCTATATTCTAAATATAATATAAAATATATTCCAAAAGATAGAAATAAATTAGGGACTTTTATTAGAAATAATCAACTTTAAAAGGTTATAGTATTAATATATATAAATATAGTAGAGTTCTGCTATATTTTTGGCTATTGCTATCTTATAGCAAGGAATTAATATTGCAATCTTACTAAGGCAATTAATAAAGACATATATATTATTATATTTATTTTTATCTTTTGATTATAACTTAAAGTTAATATAAATATATTACTAAGGATAATCAGAAATAGGTAAGGAATATAGGAAACCTAGAGTTTTATCGCGAAGAATATATACTCTATTATACTTAAAGCAATTGCGGCAAAAATAAGCAATATTAGCTATTATATCCTTTTAATAGTATTTCTTATAAGTTATAGCTAGTAGCTTTCTAGCTTTAGGATATATAGATAATAACTAATTATGGGCTTTCTTTAAAAATACTATGCGAATATTATCTATATTTGAAACTATAAGCAATCCCTTATAGAGCAGAAAGCCATCTTCCAAGCTATACTTAGGGAATAAGTTGTCTTATGCCTGTTTTCGCTGCTTTTCTAGGGACTCGTAGGTTCTATTAAAAATACCAATAGCTTTTACCAGCTTGAAAGATTCTATAAAGAAAATTTCCAACTCCTTTCGCACTTAGGGGTTAACTTATCTAGATTATAAAAGTGGTTTAGTTTTTATTTCTTCCTTAATATGGTCCTGGGAATTAATATCTTATTCTTTGCGAGATAGGGCATTTGCAGCTATATTAGCCTTGCCTGGTCAATAAAGGATCTAGAAGAAAAATTATAATAAAATGTCTGCCTAGCGTACTTATTAAGAGTTTAGTAACCTTTTAGTTATAAAGTACTTAAGTATTTTATAGTTAGTAATAATCTCTATATAATATTAAATATCTTATAATTCTATTCTCTAATTTAATAATTCTTTAATAATAGCTAGTATTTCCTTATTATAAATCTGGTAGTTAATTTCTACTAATATTATAGTCTTGGAAAAAAATGCTACTAGGTGCCAGTCAGGGGTTTGCTTATTACTATAATTTTAAAAGAATATTGCTGCTATTACTTTATTTAACATATTTATTTCTAAGTAAGATTAAAGTATAGAATTATAATATACTAATACTAAAGAATTACAAAGGAAACTCTTAAGGATATTAAAGGCTTATTAATAGTCTTAATTAAACCTAAAAATAATATCTTTATAGGTTAAGTAAACTAGTAGTTTGGCTATTACTTTAAAGTTGCGGATAAAATATTGATAAAAGTTGCAAAAGCTTAAGAAGAACTATATCTCTTTTATTATTGCGGGAGCCTTCTATTCTTATACTATGGCTACTTTCTTGGGGTTAACCTTTATTCCTTTAGTTATTACTATAAATCCTAAATACTTAGTATATTTAATACTAAATTCATATTTTCAGATATTAGCTTATAGTCTAGCAGCTATAAGATAATCTAGTACTTTTTTAATATATATTATATATTTTAGTTTATTTTTAAAATAAATTAAAATATTATCTAAATAGGCTATATAGAAATTATCTAAATATCTAAAAAGTAGATTATTTATATAATATTAATAAGTTGCAGATTTATTAGTAAGTTTAAATAATAATATCTTATATTTATATATTTTATATTTTATATAAAAGATAATAAGTTCTTTAGAATTTATATTTATATAAATTCTATAAAATACTTATTAGATATTAAGCTTTATAAAGATTTTAGCCTTATTAAGACAAGCTAGTATTTTATTAATTAAAGAAAATAAATATTTATTTTTTTTTATAATAAAGTTAAGCTTTTAGTAATTTATATAAAAATATAATAATTTATTATATTTTTTTATAAAGATAATAAGAGATAAAAAAGAAGCTTAACTAAGTTTAATAAAACCCTTATATAAATTATTAATTAAATATTATTTAATAGTTAGAAGTTCTTTTATATTTTAAAAATATAAAAAACCATAAAAATACTAAATATTAGCAAGAAATTTAATCTTATAATTATAAAAATAATAAAAAGATAGAAAATTAGAATTAAATTTAGAAAAAGCTTTTTTATATAAATAATAAATATTAAATAATAATTTATATATATTTAGCATCTTTTATTATTTAGCTAGAAAATAGCCTTATAATTTTAGCTTTCTATTAATTTTATATAAACTAATAGTATATATTTATAAGCTACTATCTTTCCTATAATTCCGGCAAAAATATAAATATAAAGCTATAATATTAATCTTATAAATAGAGAATAGTAATATTTTCTTCTTAAAATTATATTCCTTAGTAATTAATACCTAAAATTGCCATATTAGCAAGAATTTTTTAAAATTTAAATAAATATAAGAATTAATATAACTTAATACCTAAGGCATTTTTTTCTCCTTTTAATTATTTATTAATAATTTTCTTTAAAAAAGAAAATTAATCTTATATAATTTTTCTTCCTTAATTCTATTTTTCTGGCATTTCTCATCTTATTAAATAGCTAAATTTCTTTCTATAATATTTAACTAATATATAAAATTAATCTAGTAAGATTTTTTAAGTTTTTTAATATTTCCTAAGTATAGGGTTTTTATCTAGGGGTTAGAATTTAATAAAAGAAAATTAAGCTACTTTAGCTTTTATTATTAAAAATCTGGCTTTATATTAAAGTAGGCCATCTATTTGGCTTTTAATATTATATTATAATTCTCTAGATCTAAAATCAAGAATAGTATTTAGGCCAGGCATCTCTCGTTAATTTCGGTATCTAATAATAAATAACTAGTAATAGGTTTTTCTAGTTTTCTATTATAATTTTTAGCTTAAATAAAATAAGTAAATATTATAGGTTTAATATTAAGTAATTTTTAAATTAGTATAGCGCATTTATGGTTAATTAGGCTATATATACTAGCTTTAATATTAAGAAGGGCTTAAATATGAGAAATTATAATTCTATTATTAGAAATAATATAATAAATTATAAAAGGATCTTTATCTAGCAATTAATTTATATTAATTTCCTTAATATTTAATATAAAGATTAAAAAGAAGTTTTTTTCTAGCTCTATTTATTTTCTAGGTTAAAGTTATTATCCTTTAGCTTTTTCTCCTTTAGAACTTTCTTATATTATTTATAATAATATCCTATAATATAAGTTTCTTTCTTATTAACCTTATTAATTCTAGGTTTTTTTTTGGGTTAAGGATAATCTAGTGATTTATATTCCTCCTTTTTATAATTATAATATATTAATATAAAAAGAATTATATTATGCTAAGATTTAGGGGTTTGAAACTCTTTATAAGCTTTGACTTTAAATAACTTAGATATAAATTAATATAATTTAATAAAAGAAAAAATAAATTATATTTCTTTTCGGGGGTTTATTAAAGTTAACAATTATCTTTTAAAACTAGAAGCAAGCTAATAATTAGCTTTTTAGTTTATATTTTTCTTTATATAAAATTATTATTTATTAATAGCTTTTATTATATTTAATATTTTAAGGAGAGTTTTTTAAATATAAATTTAGAGAATAAGAAATTATTAATTTTCTAGATAAAGTTTACTAAATAAATTTTAAAACTATATTTATTTTAGTATATTGCCTAAAATTTTATATTTTAGGAACTTTATTTTAAACTAATAAAAGGATTTATTGGTTCCTTATAGGAGATAATTATAAAGCTTTTTATTCTTAACGGCTTTTTGCTTATTTTTAAATATATTAGCTAATAGGTTAAGTATTTTCTAAACTATTGCAAATTCCTATAAAACTAGTTTTAGGTAATATAGCTATAATAAGGTTTATGCTAGGCTTTTTATATAGTTTTAAAGATATATTATTTTAAATAATTCTCTTGGGAAATAGTTTTTATTAACTATAAATTTCCCTTAGATACCTAGTAAAAAGGTAAACTACTTAAGTTCTTTTACCAGATTCTTAAGAATTTCCTTAAATTTAACTTTAGGCGTAAATCTGCCACCAAATTGTGGTATTATGCTATAATAAGCTAAGTAATAGAGGTAATAATATTGCCTATATACGGAGTAGCTATGACTGGGGTTCGAGCGAGAGCTTTTGAAGTTAGACGATCTAGGGTTAAAAGGGGTATTAGCTAGAAGTGCCCCTAATATAAAAGGTATCTCAGTTGAAAGTAGGGGGTTATTCCTAGTTGCCTGGTTTTTGGCATTTTTCTTTTATTTGGAATTAAATTGTTTCTTTCTAGGGGTCTCCTGGACGGGCGGCACAGGAAATTGGGTGTTTAAATTAGTCTCTATTATAGTCGTTTTTGAATATATAGCTATAAGCTTATTGGTAAATATCTTAATCCGCGAGTTTGTATTTAAGCAGAGAAATAAGGGTAAAAATAGGGGGGTTTTAATAAAAAGATTAAAACTTTTAAAAAGTATCTAAAAGATATATCTTTAAAAAGATTAAAAATAATTAATAGAAAATTATATATGCCTTCCCAGGCGAAGTAGTAAGTTTAGAATAATATAACAAATATGGGAATAAAATAGAATAGTTCTTGGATTCTTTATAAGATTCTAAATTAAAGAGAAAAAGAGAAAAAAGGAGAGAGATAAGCTCTTGGGCTCCTTATATAAGTATAGAGGTTTTAGGGGTAACTAGGATCTGCCATATCCCTTAACCTAGCATTGAAACATATAATTTACCAAAGCATGCTGATCCTAGTATTGCCATGTGATCTTCTTGTGACAGTGTCGTTTCGTCACAATATTTCTAATATTATCTTTTTAATTATAATAATATATTATATTATTAAAGAAAAAGATATATTTAATTTAATTATTTTTAGATATACTCCGAATATTAGGAGTATAGGCACTAATTCTTTTAGGCCTGAAGTATTATTAATAGCCTTAAATACTATTTGCAAGGCTATTTCCTTATTGATCTCTAGTAGCTTAGTTGTGATAATTTAGTATATATATTATATTAGGCTATAATAATACTCTACTATTCTAATAAAGTTATATGCTTCTATTAGTACTGCCTTTATATTTATATTTAAAATAGTTATATAATATTTAAATTCTTTACTAATAAAGTTCTTATCTATATTATATATAATAAGGTTAAGAGGGCCTAAATAAATATTAATTTAATATATATATAATATATTCTAAATATATTTGGCACTAATATTCTATAGTTATTTGCCTATTTAAAATTAAGTTATTTTATTAATTATATAAAAGATTAGCTAATTATTAATATATATAATATTTATAATAATATTATAATTAAATTTAATATTATC
>QYAN01000103.1:0-62168 GCA_003988815.1 Chlorencoelia australis
TCTAAGGAATGCGTACGCCCTTGCTAGGGTTCGTTGCATTCTTAGATATATAGAAGGCATTCTCTAACTACTGAATTCTAGTGGCCATTATATTCTATTGGATATTACATTCCAGACATTATTGGTACCAACACATATTAATTAATTACTTATTAGCTAATTAAATTAATATAATATTTATTTAAAGTAATTAAATTAATATGCTTATCATATTAATTTAATGCGAACTTCCTGCCGTAGGGCGTGTAACAACTCGAAAGTCTGTGATTTGGTACATTTGAATATTACAGGCCCAGCTCCACAAGAGAAACAGCTGCTCTATTATCTTACGTATAGCTGCCCAGAACAGCGATTAAATGTATTAGCAAATCTCAGCAGAACTACATCACACAAGCTACAAGCTTTAGGTCAACATTTAGTTCTATGAATCTTAACTCTTTGCGAATTGAGAATGGGTGTATGGATATCATTCATAATTAGACAAGAAAAACTTCCTCTCCTATTCCTTTCCCAATCGCCCGAAGAGAGAGAGAGAGAGAGAGAGAGTAAAGGTGAGATAGATAGACCAACTCCTCGCTATGCAAAAACCCATCAATGAACCGAGGACGAGATGTGTTCATTAGTCTTCCTTCTTTCGCGCCATGCTTCCTCATATGTATGTACTCCCTTTCCCCCAGCCAAAAACCTCACAATCCTCTTGTTCCATATCGAACTGGCGAAAGAATTACTATTCATAAAGTTTAGCCATCGCATCCCAACTATCCAATAAACCCCTCTTCGAAGTCGTATTCGAATCTGTAAGGTCTAAGTTTCCAATATTGCACCAGTTGTTCACCGGCTATTCACATCATTCGTTAGCTTCTCTCTCATCTCGGACCATCCTAGCTTCCACTCTCACTGGAAGAAAATGCCTAGGGAGAAATGGGCAAAGAGGAAACATACCAAACAACTCAAATACTTGCACCAACTGCAAGTCTTCTTATAAACATAAAAATTATTCAGTAACAAAATAAACACAATCAACACCCCCGCAAGGGCCAAAACCCTAATAATCCACCAAGCCCACCACGCTCCTTTGCGTCCCTTGAAGAATTCCACAGGGTTTTTAGCAAAAGACGTGATGCCTGTTTCTTCCCCGCTATTCCCATTCCTATATTGTGAAACTGGTCGATAAGGGGGTGTTTCGCCAATACGCTGACGAAGTGAAGCTGGGGAATGTAGAATTGACAAGCCGAGAACGAGACCCATGAGAAATCCGCCGATGTGAGAGAAGTTATCTAATCCGGGGAGAAGACCTAGAACGAAAGAGATGACGACGTCGAGCATGATGAATGTGAAATCTCTCCATGGTCCAGGGCGCTCATTCCAGTGATAGAGGAGATCAAGAAGAGTGAGTGCTAGGATCCCGAACAGTGCTCCTGAAGCTCCTGTTGATGCGATTCCCGTAGCCGCAAAATTACCTCCGAGGACAAAGCCGAATATCCCACTGCAAACGTACACGATGAAATAGCGGATGGGTCCGATTATGATTTCCATTTCTTTGCCCATGGTTAATTGAAGAAGCATGTTGAAACCAATGTGTATGATTCCCGCGTGTAAGAACATGGGAAGAATGAAGCGAAACCACTGGTCAGGTTCGGGTTTGGCATCGATGCTACCCGCATAGCTGACATTGAAAGATTTGAAGCCGCAGAGTTGAGGGAGGGTGCAATCTTCGACGGAGGAATCGGTGGTGTTGGGACAGGGCCAGGAGACGGGCGAAGTTCGCGTTTCGATTCCCACGACGTTGTGCATGCAAGGTACGAAACGGGCCCCCATGTTAATGAGAACATAGGGGGAGGGCCCGATCATGGGGTTGAATGAGGGGTGGATTTCGATGGGGGAGCCCGTTAATTTGGCTGACTCTTGTCAGCATTTCTGTCGTAAGAAATGGTGGGAGAAAAACATACCATTCTTTACAATCTCTGCAATGAATACGCAAACTTGAATCAACGTCAGAACATATGTAACCCAAGCAACCTTCCTCGGATTCTTCAAGAAGCCCATAGGGCCACTCTGCTGTTTCCTCCCTGGCTCAGCATCGTACACATGGTCATTTGCAGGTCCATCATAAACATGATCATTACCAACCTTCCCGGGTGTTTGATCTCGTAAAGGAATATCATCTCGGAAAGAATTGGTTGAATCTTGTGCTCTGCCACCTCCAACCGGGCCATAATATTGTGAATCCTGTCCGAGACTATTCTGACTTTGGTGGCGGGTAGGATCGCCGCCTGGGTATATATGATCTTGGAAAGGTTGGCCATCGTAGGGTGAGGCGGGTGAGATGTCTGTCAGTCTTGAAGGGGTTCGTGTGAGTGCGAGTGAAGGAGCTTCTGATCGGTAGGAGGGCAAGGAAGGAAGAGGTTGTTGATGTTGGGGGTTGTAGGCATTTGAATATGGTTGATATGATTGCGAGCTTGGAGATGGAGAGCTGTAGCCGCTGTGGTATGGTTCTGGTTGTTGTGGAGGAAGAGGAGGTTGCTGTTGTTGATGATTAAAGGAATTGTAGTATTCGTTCGAAGCCATAATGGAGATGGTTTCTAGATATCGAGGTGTTCATATACCACGATGGGAAATTTATGTTTTATCGTTGCAGGTCGTCATCTGAAGATGGGTCGTGGTCGTGGTCGTGGTCGTGAATCAGGAGAGAAGAGAGGAGAGATTGTGAATAAGGAGGAGGCAGCTGTTAGCAATGGATGCCAAGGCCACAAGAAACAAGAACGAGTGTGGAGTTAATTGTAGGGCGGAAAACAAGAGTTGAAGGGAAGGAAAAGTCTAGCTATGGTTAGAGATCAAATCAAGAGAATTATTATTGGAGTTGCTGGAGATGTTATTGAAATCACAGGCTTGCAGACAATGGAAGCACTGCCTCAAAAATGGCGTTGCTGCTGACCCACCGACCCCAGCAAATACATTCATTGTTCTGTCCGTGTTGTACCTGAGAAATCTGTACAGTACTGTAAGTAGTGTAGTACCCGTACAATATCCCCTGGTTTCAAGATTGCGCTAAACTGGAATGAGATATTCCCGTTCCTGATCTTGCCAACGATTGATTGACTTGAAATCTCTTATAAATTTGTGCCATGAAGAACTGGCCGTTTCAAAAGTTCATATATATATTGGATGCAATGCTATAGGTGGGTGATTGTCTGAGGCATTTAACATCTAAGTACCTTGAGGCAGGCCACAGAATTTATTCATATATATAATCTTGCAAATTAAATCCATTCAATAACGTGATCTTATTCCTATCCGCATCCGCAAGGCTGATTGAACAAGTCGAGTTGGACTTGCGTGGGCCAATGACATGACCCCCACGAATCCAGCCAACGATTTCATCCCATCTAAGTAGAATGAATCTCCCGCCCAGTTTGATCGTGGCTGATGTCCATGTCCGCGAGGCTTAAACAAGGCAATCAGCCCCCACTACCTCTATTCATAACCCCATAACAAATAGCCTCGAGTGAAGAGCGAGGTCTGTTAATGAATGGATCGAAGTACGAACAATTCCTCCCATCATCTCTCCGTCTTAATTGCATCATCGAATCCTTCTAATTTGGCTGCTTGCCTCCAAACAACTCTATCTATGCTGGTATCACCCCGCTACCCTCCACGCAAAACTCCGTGTAAAAATGAATATATTCGACTCGTTTCTAAAACCACCTGCTGTCGTGTATCCATATCCTAAGACTGATGTTGCTTTCCGCCCGCCGCTCTCAACGACAGCCCGTTGTGCAAAAATGAATTTGGTATGCATGTATGTATATGATTGGTATAAGACTCCGTTTGAATATGCTGTAACTATGCCCGTCGAACTGTATGAGGATTATATTAGCAAATGTTGAGAAAGCCTGGCTACAGCATAGCAAACATAACGAATAATATTAAAGAGCGTATCTGCCAACTTTATTTCAAGTAGATTTTGCTTTGCAGTGTTGCGTGCCCTCCCACTAAGTAAAAGTTTCGAGACAACTGGCAGATTCGCGAAACGCTTCGATATCGAGTAACGAACCGTTTTGAAACCAGGAAACTACCGATGAGTGGGAAGATCAGTTTTTGAGTGAGGATTATAGATTAATGCCTGCGTTTGGTAGATCGAGAAGAAAGCAGCGAGTCATGATAAATCGAGCGGCGCAAGGCGTTTCGTGACGAATTGGTTGAAGTATACACTAAGGAGGGGGGTATTCGAAGACATGGAAATTCCAGCAAATATTCCAAATCGTAGTAAAGGAAGTTTCAACTTACATTTAATGACTATGTCCTATGGCTGACCCCATTTCCATCCACTCTGAAGTCTCGTTCCCCGCTCTAATATTCAACTTGAGATCTCCATCCGCGCTCTTGTACGGCCATAAAAGCCTGATGCACACTCTAAAGAGGAATTGGGGAATATAAGAGACGACTCCGAAGGAAAGAAGGGACAAGAAGAGGAGGACGAAAGTGTTCATCACAATCTTCTCGTAGGGAGTCATGACATAAGCGGCAAAGGTAACTTCATATTGATAGTACATCAATCGAAGGGAATCGAGGATACTATCGAGGAAAGAAGCTTTCTCCCGCCGTAAGGATGAACGACTGTAGTACGCCATAGGATATCTGACTCGATAAGGAAACTCGATATAGGAAGTAATGACGGTGGATAAGATGCGCGCGACGAACCTTTACAACAATGGTATCATAATAAAAAGAAATAGAAAAAGAGGAACGCGGGTTTCTGCTTTAATACAGGAACACATGTTGATACATGGGAAGAAAGCAAAAGGTGACCTGACTTGAATTTATGCAAGTTCTAGCATATCAGAAAGATTCTCATATAGAGTTCCATCCTCGAGGGAGGAGAAACCGAGGTAGCTGCATAAGCTTTAAGATATATGAAAGTCTCATTGGACAGGTTTCAAAGCTTCGAGGAAAGATTGGCAGCTGTAAGGCGTGGTGGACAGCAGCGGAAGTGACGGAATCGTGGAAATGTGACGTTGCGGAATCGTCGGATTAGGTTGGGATGGACGTGAGAGGATCTATACTTCGGAGGGCATTCGGAGTTTCGGTGCATCATGACAGATGAGCACCCTATATTATCGGAAAATCGAGTAACCTGGGGTGGGGAGGGGACGGTTGATTGATTGATTGATCTTTTTACAGAGGGAGGAACCTCCTTCGTCCTATAGCCAAACATTCACGCTAGCAAGGGATATTTCCGGGGGTCAAGTGACGCTTGCATGTAAATTATATAATATATTACTGGCCATTAGAATCAATAACATAAAAGCAACCTCCTTACAGAGGGGCACATCCAATTTTAAATGGCGTATAAGACACCCCTTTAATTGGTCCAAGTTCGTGTATCTCTTCAAGGGATCGATCGGGCTTTGTGCCTGTTAGACTTAGCACATCACCTGATCTCGCCTGGCCTAGCGCCGCCACCTTAAAAGGACGTCTTCTTCTCTCCTCTCTCTATTAGCCAGTTGCCCTAATAAACGAAGCATTATACTTGATTTGAATCGGAGCTTAAATAGGCTATATATAATATATTAAAGAATACACTCTGTTACTGTGACGAATGGCCTTTCGTCTCCATTGTCGAAGGTGATGAGAGGTTCCTGCTATTCCTTTACTTCATCATCAACACTGAGTTCGTTAATACGGGCCGCCGAAGGAGTTCCGGGACGGTAGCTAGGAGTAGCAGATCTAGGTTAACTAGCTGCAGGTCCTGACCTATTCTAGGGCGGTGGGTTAGTTGAGAAATGTCGAGGGTGTTTGATGAAAGGGGACACAGACCTCTCTTGCCTCGCAGGGGCGGAGAGGTTGTACGCTGCTGATTTAGAGTAGTGGTTGATATTACCAGTAGCGTAGTTCGTACTTGTTGACAAGTGTGTGATAGAGCTGATGAAGAGGTTGCAGGTTGGACCTTTTGCTTCGAGCCAGTCGTGCCTGGAAATCTGCGTCGTGCTCTTAGATGTAGTCGGCGTACTGATCCACAGTTTTGCTATGGCGCCAGCTAGCTACGACTGTTTCTCGCAATGCCAAAGTAATCTTGTCACGCAACGCGGTTCGAAGACTAAGATCATCAATGATTTCGGCAAGGATGTGGAATTGATGATAAAAGTTTAAAAGGTCTCTGTAAACTTTATGCATAAGTTGAAAAAGGTATTCTGAGCTTCGTCGACGTCTGAAAGATTGACGAGAAAATTGACTACAGTCTGGAGGCTTTGATGCCTTAGGCTGTGATGCCTTAGGCTGTGATGCCTTAGGCTGAAAGATATCCAAAGGTGATTCAGCCACAGTGAGCCACATCTTCTCCCAATTGAGCCGCACTAACGTTTTCATTCAGGGTGTCGCTTGTAACATCTCAGTCGCACCCAATTTACCTATTAAATGCGTTGCGTCTGCATCTGCAGTAGGGCCTGAGCATCATTCTGTTCTCGGGATTTTTACCTGGTTGCCTTGAGTCGACCATTGTCTCTTCACAAAGATGGCCGAAACAATCAAACTTGCTACTAAGACCTACACAACAACACAGTACAGCTTTATCAAAAGCGAATACGCGGTATCCGAGCGGAAGAAGAATAAAGATGGGAACCCAATTATCTGGAAATGGGGTGCTCAGCGTCTCTAAAACGAAGGTGCTGCTTTAGCCCTTGTCGCAAAGCACACCAGTATTCCTGTGCCCAAAGTTCTCTTCTGTGGGAAGGATGAGAGGCGTTATGCGTCTCGAAGTTGATCGCCAGGAAGGTATTGTTTGCAATGAAGTTGGACGGGAATGCCGAATGTCCCTAGAGCAGATTCACGTTGCCAGGTACAAAGCTCAGGTCTCTTATATTATTAGCCCAGTCATAAACGCGACGACATAAAAGTTCTGCAAGCCTGTGTCGTTCCTTTTCCCTCCTCTCCCAATTGTGCAACTGCTAACTTCATTTTGGCCAGTGGGAGATGCTCGGAATGCTCGCAGATAGCCTTCACGAAAGTCAACGACTTCATTGAGACGACGGTCTTGCCGCAGCTTAGGAATCTCAAGTCCATCGAGACTGGACTTAACGGCTTCGTCCTCCCACCACCTCGCATTGAACAAAACGATAACAGATATATTTGGCTGCCGAAACGAGCTTCACAAGGGCAGACGTACATCTTTTGCCATGGGGATCTCTCCCGGTCAAACATAATGCTAGACCGTAAGACTTTGGACGTTATGTGCATTATCGACTGGGAGCAAGGAGGTTACTTCCCTGCAGAGCTCGAGCGTCCGTTGTGGCGCCTTGACTACGCAGAATATATGCAAACGTTCCGTGACACAGATGGGATCCAACAGGAAATAATGCTCATTACCTAGTATGATGGCTAAATGGCAAGTAGACTTGTTTGCATCTTGTTATTTATAATAAGTGGTTTTGTCCCAAGGCAATATCTGCACGAATATGTATGCAACGTACGTTCATATCAAGCTCATGTTGAATGAGCATCAAACCGCTATAGCTATAAGAAATCAAAATCATAGAACCTCATAACCCACATCCACATCCAACTACCCGCTCTAACAACCACAATCTGCATCGCTGCACTTCGAAAGAGTATCTTTGTCACAGCTAGGGCAAATATAGATCGAGGCATTCACCACTTCGCCACAATGAGGGCAGCTTTTTGTTTGCTCCCTACAAATGTCAATATTTAATACCATTAAGTTACTGGAGGGCACGTACTCGGTAGGAGGCATAGTGGTATTAGATGAAGAAAATTTGACGCTAAGGATTCGAGGTTGTTTGAAGTGAGAAGTCGGTTCGAAAATGATTTTTGACTTCAAGATCACCAGAGGGAGGAGTGGAGTGTCTTTGATACAGAAAGTCCAGAAGGTTCAAAGTCGACAGACTGATGATAGATGATTTAAGCTTCATGCTCGGAAGTTGTCGAGCCTTTATACTTCAACCTCCCATATTATTGCTTTCAGATTCCAGAAATCCTTGTTTAGAAAGCCCACCTACATCACCCAATAAGAGTTATTTTGGAGCAACCCACAATCCTGAAGCTATTATGAGCAGAGCATTGCATATGAAGGCTACGCATTTTCTTGGTGTAGGATGAAGATAGTCATAGTGAGCCTAGTTCACGGTTCACAATCCAAGGTTCATAGTTCATAGTTCACGGTATGCAGTTCATGGTGGACCGTTGATGGTTCACGGTTCACGGTTCATGGTTTATAGGTTCATGTCCCGTAGCACCTCCAACCCGGAAACGAATGCGCAAACCCCTTTCAAGCCTTCACAACGAATCAATCAGAATCCATGTCGCCACTGCTTTCACTTCAATGAAACCCATACCAGACCCCTCTCTTTATTGAGCTTTTAATTATTACACTCGAGCAGTTGATTACAGATGATGTACTATGCGATGAAAACTTCCCCTAGCTAAAAGTCTTACAGCGAATCGGATACGTTCCTGGTTCCGTATCTAAAGCGCTTCCGCTCGGTCAATATCAAAACACCATCCTTCAAGCTATTTAATGCATATATGCTCAGTATCAAAGGCCATATCAGGAAAGTGTATGCATCTTTACCCCTAACCATAATATATCGACTTCTTCGATCGAAAAGAAGTTACCCCACGTTTGCTGCGTTGAAGATGCACGGATGCCGCGCTGCAGCCGTGGATAGAGGATGAGGAAACAAGATTCTAATACGGAGAATTTCACAGGATGGATAAGTATATAAGGTAGGACTTTTACCTTGAGCTTGATCGTCGCCTCTTTCTATATGCCTCTAAGCCCTCCAAACAACGTCTAAAAGCTTCTCACATACCTCTTATTAGGCAGGTAACCTAAATCGTTATAGCGTGCCGCTAGTAGGTTAGGTGATTTAACCTCATGGCCTTTTAGCCCCTTTTCCTTTTTTCTTCTTTTCTTGTCGGGAACTGCTACCAATAGTGTGATTAGTTACAGAAGCTCACGTTTGATTAATCTAAAGGGGGACTGTAAATGTAGCGGCATGCCATTTTTAGTATAGCGGCACCACAACGAATGGATTGTCATAACTCCTTTCGCATCTCAACAATCAATCCTGTCTCCTTCATTCCGATGAAATCATCTCCGACATGAACGACAGGAGCATGTCTTCGACAACATCGCTGTCTAACGATGTCGACAGAGAAGATCAAGCTACATTGAAATCAGAATCGGCGCTTCCTGGTTCTGAGCATCCGCCAAACGTCTTGGCTACCCTTCCACTTCTCCATGGGAAAATTACCTTGGCAGAAGCTCTCGGCGAGGAAGACAATATGCTTTTTCCGTTAACATATTCCAGTCAACGCGAGGACTTCTTTTTTTGGATCTATGAGCATCGCGAAGACTTCAAGGATCTCGTATCACTCCATCTCGGCCTTGCCAAGAGCGAAACATGCCGATTTGGAGAATTCAAGGAGTGGAAACATGGCAGCTTTAATGTTTGCATACCAATATACATTGATAATTGGAGGAAGCATCCGGGGAAATGAGTGCTACTTCGGCTACCGCTACCATACAAAGTCGGAGAATCAACATGTCCTGGCAATGCAAACGAGAAACTCCGCGCCGAAGTTGCTGCCTTTATCTGGATTCACGATAACTGTTCAGATATCCCAATACCTTTCTTATGGGGGTTTGGATTTTCAAGCGGTCAAAGTGTACAATTTTCATTTTAATATTTTGAACTAATTTTCAGAACAAACGCTGATCTGTATAGTTCATGAGTGTTGAAATATGCTTCTTGTGCTTTGTAATAGCTTAGTCATGCACTAGTTGTTGGTGGCTGTTGGTGTTAAGATGAGGAGAAAATCTCTTCTCCTCTTCTCTTCTAATATAATCATCATCTTTCTTCCTTCATCTTGGTTACTCTTGCTGTGCTGTAGATCTACTCAATCCTCCAAATCGTAACAATGAGGCCCGAAAACGCACCTTTTAGCACAAGGATGATTTGGTACTTTCGACGTGCTATATCATTCCTCTTTGGATCTACCATTCCTTGTCGATACATAAGCCACAGCCGTCAGAGCGTCTTGGGGCATGGATATTTGATTATGGATTATATCGAGACAACAGATGCAAAGATGCTTTCCGAATCTTGGGACGAATTCCGCCACGATCGTGAGCTGAGGACCAACTTCTTCAAAGATATATCTCACATCATGCTCGCCTTGAGTCAGTCGCCTTTGCCTCGTATCGGATCCTGGACGATAGACGAACGAGGTGTCCTTATGTTGACAAATCGTCCTTTGGCTCATCATTTCCATTCTCTCGAGAACGAAGGTATTCCGACCAACATACCAAGAAATCTTACCTACACAACTACAGATGCATACTACACTGATCTCTTAGCATGCCATGATAGCCGCATACGATATCAACCCAATTCTATAACCAACGAGGAAGACGGCCTTTTACAGATGGCAAGTCTGTTTACTATGCGAGGACTTCTTCCCTACTTCACAGCCCGCGACCTTCGGCATGGACCATTTGCTTTCAATCTCACCGACCTACATAGAGGCAACATCTTTGTAGACAGCAATTGGCATATCAAATATATTATCGACCTCGAGTGGGCATGCTCGCTTCCTATGGAGATGCTAGCTCCTCCATATTGGATAACCAACCGCGGCGTGGACGAGCTTAAAGGTGAAGAGCTTCAAACGTTTGAGAACGCAGGCGAAGAATTCATGGACATATTCGAGGAGGAGGAGAAATCGTTTCCATCTGTATACGGCAGTGCTGTATACCGGGCAGACATTATGAGGAGAGGTTGGAAGATCGGAAGCTTTTGGTACTTCCATGCGCTCAAAAGCCCAAAAGGGCTATTCAACCTTTTTGTCCAACATATACAGCCAATATTTGAGCCACGACGAGATATCAGATTTGCACAAATGGTATCAGCTTACTGGGCTCCTGGTGCGCGGGAAGTTGTAGCTGCAAAACTTGAGGACAAAGAGAAGTATGAGCAACAGTTGCGACAATTGTTTAAGGAGGCCGAACATTCTGAAGTGAATTCGTAGATAGGGTCATGTTGACTGAAGCAATGTTTGCCCGAGGAAAAGGGGCTAAGAAGCTAAGTCTAATTTATATGAGGTTGGGTCATTTAACCTACTAGCGGCACGCTATGACGATTTGGGTTACCTGCCTAAATAAGAGTAAATCGTTATATTTTTAGTATGACGGTTCGGCTTCTTAGCAGTAGTGATATATAAGTCGATTGCGATAAGATCTGTCGATCTTATCAAGTGCCTTTTTGGGCCTGTTGGCTTAGTGCTACCAACAGTGTGATACTCTTATCCCGCGATACGACAGGTGTACGACTGGTAAACAATATATATATTCTGATAATAGAGAACTTCCAAATGATATTCTTCTGATAACTCTCCAATATTATAATAAAACTAATCACTGCCCTTTTCCTTTCTTTATCTTCTTTCCTTCTTATATTTCATTAAATATATTTAACCTATGCCGACTGTGACGATCTGCCTTTAATTTATTCTTAGAATTCTAAACTAAAGAGAGAAGAAGAGAAGGGAAGGTAAAGAGCAGCTTCTCAGGGGCTATATATATATTGGTAATTAAACCATAACCAGCAATATCTAGGCTGCGCACTGGGTCCTGGGTACCCATGGCCCTATAGACCCAACCCGACCTATGGGTCGGGTTTTTAAGAAGAGGACCCAACCTGTGGGTACCTATAGATTCTTGGGTATTTATATAGCTATTTAATTTTTCTATTAATTTTTCTACTAATTTTTATAATTATATATATATATATAGCAAATAAATAGCACATAGCAAGCAAACAGCACATAGCAAGCAAGCACACACACACACAGCAAGTAAGCAGCACATAGCAAGCAAGTAGCACATAGCAAGCAAGCACACACACACACAGCAAGCAAGCAGCACTTACGCACCGGGAGCAATGGAGGGAGCAAAGGAGATGGATCTTTACTTTTCTACTTCTTGCTTCTTTGCTTCTCTGCTTCTTGCTTCTTTACTTCTCTGCTTGCTTGCGTGTGTACTGCTTGCTGCTTTCGTGCGTGTTGCTTGCTTGCTGCTTGTGTGTATGCTACTTACTTGCTGTGTGTGTGCTGCTTGCTTGCTATGTGTGTGTGTGCTACTTGCTATATGGGTTTGTGCTACTTGTTTGCTGCTTGTATGTGTGTGTGTGTGCTGCTTATTTAAAGCTAAGCCTGGGTATCTAGTGGGTGATCTAAGGACCCATGGATATTCACTAACTCACTGGGTACCCATGGGTTGGATCTAAAAATCTAGCCAAAATCCAACCCAACCCGTAGATACCAGTAGGTTGGGTCCTCCTTTTAAAAACTTAACTCATAGGGCCTCAGTGCGCAGCCTATTTCTTGATTCTTGGTTTATATGGCATTTTTTTAAGCTTTCCTTTTATTTATTTTTAAATCTTTTTAATAGGGGCCAGTTAAAATTTCGAACTTTATGCTTAAAGCAGGGTAGTTTGGCCTTTTCCTTATATATTTTAGCCTTATTTTCTAAAAAAAAATATAGCTTATAGATCACCCAAGTCAGGAGCAACTCACAAAATTCTTGGAGTTGAACCCGTCGCCTGAGGAGGTCGATTTCTTCACAAATCATTACAAGGAAGTTGGGTCTAGTATTGACGCTATGTATGAGAAGTATGATATCGATATCATTTTGGCACTAGGAGATTGCTTCTTGACTCAATATGCGTCTGCAAAAGGTTCATGGGTTCTATGCCGCTTGTAAACATATAGCTAACAACACCAGGCTATCCGGTCGCATCTCTGCCACTGACAACTCTAGAGTTCAACGGCAGACCAATTGGCATTCAAGCTGTAGCTTCAGCACACAAGGAGTCAATTTCATGGCTGCATACGAAGCTTCACTTCCTCCAAGACCAGTTCCAATGCATTCAAGGATATGGCAATAGCAACAGGGAAGAAAGAGAGCAGGGTGTGAGCCGCTTGATGGTGCTATGTTATTTATTCAAAATAAACAAATCTCCGATATCCGTTGACGTGCTGAAATATTTGCATCTGTTTCCATTGAAATTCAATAGCCTTGAAGGGTATTTAAAGGTTCCTGTTAGAGTACCCGTTGAAAGGATTACCTGTTTGGGATTTAACCCACCTTATACGGAGTAAGTTTCTCTTAGGGTTTACGAATACTGGTTAAAATATAATATAATCTCTCAGGTAAACTCTTAAATAAGAAATTCTGCAGGTATTTTTAATACCTTCTGTTAAGTGAAAAATTTATTTTCAATATTTCCTCAACAATTAATAAAAGTTAAATATAATATACTTACGTATTTATTAAATGTATTTAATATATATAAACAAAATTTTTGCTAGCTATTTATAGCAATCCCAAGCGCCCTGAGGTATATGGGTACCAAAGGCACCTCGTTAAGGATGACTTCAAGTGGTTGGGAAATGAGGCTTGATATGCGGTTGTATATGATTAACAACACCTTTACGACTAGACATTAGGAAAATTATCAGCTCCTGCATCTCAGAGTTGGTTGCGTCAATGTGTGCCGTAGTCACAAGAATTGGTTAATCATCTGTTGGCTCCATAAACCACCGCATATAGGTACGACACATGGCGTGGAGGCACACAGGTGAGCATGTTGCAGCTCCATGAGCTCCCATATCTACAGCCATTCCTCAGCCTCATACTGTCTAAAGACTTCCAAATTGCGTCCAACATTTACAGATGCCATAATGCTATATAGAGCTATGTCGATTGATCTTTCAGCGCTACCTTGGTATGAGACGGAAAAGCCGTAGTTAGTGTTGGTATTTGCAGAAGATGACGAAGACTATGACTCTGTAGTAACGAATAATCTGGAATTTGAGATGCGTGATAGAATCGCAGTGAGAGATCTCCGTGGAAAGGAGGAAAACTTCTTACTTGGCACTGCTAGTTTAAGATCATGCATCATAGTACACCTGTCCATCGAATTGAGACAACTGAGACTGCCGATGAGATTGAGAACTATCGATTAGAAACAGAAGATTTATTAGCAAAGATATTCGAGGCTGAGAAGGTGTTCTGCTTTGATGTCAAAGTATGGCACTCTTGAAGGTGTTTTGAATGTACGAAATTGAGACGCATTTCTTACAAATTCAGCTGAGGTACAGTACAAGTCGTCCACCCGGAGGCAAACCAACAAACTAAATTAAAAATACTAGAGAATGCTGATCACTGGGAGAAATTTAAAAGCAGCAAAGAGCGATCGTGAATATTGAACATAGAGCAGGCTTCTCCAATTTATGTATCCCAGAGTAATATACTGCAGTTGAACTTTAAGCGATCGCCGGCAGTTATTACATAAGCCAATTTAATCCTGGCCAAAAAAATCACGTCGCGTTACTGTTCGCGCGACCTCAACAACAGAATTTGGATGATTTATTCACAAACACAATATCATGATTGATACAGCTATCATTCAATTCTGAACAATTCACCAACATTCAACTCCCACCCATCCATTCATTATGGCTCCAGAAAGAGTCCCTAAGAAACGAATCTTAGGTGAAGCTTCAAATGCTCAACGCAATATCCCCTCTTCCCCCTCTTCCATCAAGAAACGCAAGCTCGAACCTGCTTCTTCCCAACCAGCTTCTTCACCCGCCGCGAGATTCAAGAGTACGCAGAATGGATCGAAAGGAAAGTTGGGCTCAAGTCAGCCCAGTCACTTCGAATCCGAAGTGTTGGAGAAGATGACTCAAGATATGGCTGGATTGAAGAAGAACAATTCAGAGAAGGATCAGCAATGGGATCGCCCAAGCTTGGATGACTTCAATCCTGAGACGGACAACCTTATTTTCCAGCAGATTGAGTGTAAGGAAGGGACTTTGCATGGCGGAAAAGCTACAGTGAGGCTCTTTGGAGTCACTGAGGTATCTTTGTTACTCCTTTCTTGACTTGGCTCCCTCTGACAACTTTACTAGACAGGACATTCCGTTATGTTACATGTCACCGATTTTCTCCACTATTTTTACGTTGCCGCTCCCGTTTCATTCGGTCCGAAGGATTGTGATGCATTCCAAACATATCTCGAGGCCAATATTGCACAACATCAACCCGTCATACATTCAGTACAAATAGTGATGCGCGAAAATCTTTATGGATTTGCTGGAAATCAACAGAATCCATACATCAAAATCACTGTTACAGATCCCAAATTCATCAACCGAGTCCGAGGTGCACTGGAGAACGGGGAAGCAAATTGGAATAGGATGTGGAAAAATGATGGAGGTGGAATCTTGACATTCGACAGTATCCAATACGTCTTGCGATTTATGATTGATTGCAAGGTAAGAAGCGCCTGCTGGGAACTAAATTCTGGTCTAATGTCTTGTAGATTGCTGGAATGTCTTGGGTCGAAGTTTCTGCAGAAAACTACAAATTGATCAACGACAACCAGAGACAATCGAATTGTCAAATCGAAGCAGAAGTCAATTATCGAGACTTAATAGCGCACAAACCGGAAGGGGAATGGGCTAAAATGGCACCTCTGAGGATTCTTTCCTTCGACATTGAGTGTGCAGGGCGAAAGGGTATTTTTCCAGAAGCCAACCAGGACCCAGTTATTCAAATAGCCAATATTGTCACTCGATATGGAGAGAAGAAGCCTTTCGTGCGGAATGTTTTCTGCCTTGACACCACAAGTCTTATCGTCAATACGCAGATCTTCGAATACGCCGAGGAAGAAAAGATGTTAATGGGTTGGAGAGATTTCCTTGAAAAGGTTGACCCCGATATCATCATTGGCTACAATATTTGTAATTTCGATTTCCCTTATTTACTATCAAGAGCAAGCCATCTCGAAGTCGCTGGATTTGATCACTGGACTCGCCTTAAGTCTATGAGATCTGAGGCAAAGGAAAGGAATATCTCGAGTAAGCAAATGGGTAGTCGGGATACCAAAGCTACCAATACCGATGGACGATTACAATTGGACCTTTTACAACTCGTGCAAAGAGATCATCAACTGCGAAGTTATACTCTCAATTCAGTTTGCGCTCAATTCCTTAACGAGCAAAAGGAGGACGTGCATCATACTATGATTACGGAGCTGTTCAACGGAACTCCTGAATCGAGGCGAAGATTAGCGGTGTACTGTTTGAAGGATGCTTACCTACCACAGCGTCTGATGGACAAGTTGTCATGTCTTGAAAATTACACTGAAATGGCAAGAGTCACGGGTGTTCCATTCAATTTTCTGCTGGCTCGAGGTCAACAAGTCAAATTCATTAGTCAGTTATTCCGAAAGGCATTGGAGCAGAAGCTCGTTATTCCAAATTTGCATACCGATTCGACCGGCGAGGCGTACGAAGGAGCCACAGTTATTGAGCCGACAAGAGGTTATTACAAAGTCCCAGTGGCTACTTTGGATTTTGCATCTCTATATCCTAGTATCATCCAGGCACACAATCTTTGCTATACGACTCTTTTGAAGAAAGAAGCGATTGAGACATTGAAGTTAAAGAAAGATGAGGATTACATTGTCACTCCGAATGGTGATATGTTCGTTACAACCAAGCAACGAAAAGGCCTTTTGGCACAAATTCTAGAGGAATTGCTTACAGCAAGAAAGCAAGCGAAGAGAGAATTAGCTGTCGAGAAGGATCCTTTCAAGAAAGCTGTGCTTAATGGTCGGCAACTTGCCTTGAAAATCAGCGCTAACAGTGTTTATGGTCTTACTGGCGCAACTTTTGGAAAGCTGCCCTGTCTTCAAATCGCGAGTAGTACAACAAGTTATGGTCGACAAATGATTGAGAAGACAAAGGATGAAGTCGAATCGAAGTACACAATTGCCAATGGCTACAGTCACGATGCTCAAGTCATCTATGGTGATACCGACTCCGTTATGGTCAAATTTGGTACGAAAGATTTGGCTGAAGCGATGAGACTTGGTGAAGAAGCTGCAGCATTTGTGTCGTCGAAATTCATCAAACCCATCAAGTTAGAATTCGAGAAGGTGTATTTCCCATATCTTCTCATCAATAAAAAGAGATACGCTGGCTTGTATTGGACGAATCCAGATAAATACGACAAAATGGATACGAAGGGTATTGAAACAGTGCGAAGAGATAATTGCCGATTAGTTCAAAATGTTATTGAAACTGTTCTGAGGATGATCTTGATTGATCTAGATGTTCAAGGTGCTCAAGAGTAAGTTTAATTCTTTCATTTTCATTCATCTCTAACGATATTTCAGTTACGTCAAGGATACCATTTCCGATCTTCTTCAAAATAAAATCGACATGTCCAAACTAGTTATAACCAAAGCCCTCTCAAAAGTCGACTACACTGCCAAACAAGCACATCACGAACTCGCTGAACGAATGAGAAAACGTGATGCAGGATCCGCACCCACACTCGGTGATCGAGTCGCCTATGTGATTATCAAAGGCGCTACAGGGGCTAAAAACTTCGAACGATCAGAAGATCCGATTTTCGTTTTAGAAAATAATGTTCCCATCGACACGAAATACTATCTCGACAACCAACTCGCCAAACCGCTCGGTCGTATCTTCGAACCTATCTTGGGAGAAACAAAAGCCAATTCCCTACTCACAGGAGCGCATACTCGGGCCATTTCTGTGGCTGCCCCCTCCATAGGAGGCCTTATGAAATTCACCAAGAAAACAGAAACATGCATGGGTTGTAAGAAACCCTTGGTTTCGAAAGACGAATCCGGAGGAGCAGTATGTTCAGATTGTGCACCGAGAATAGGAGAGATGTATCAGAAGACATTGAGTAAAGTATCAGATTTGGAAGTGAGGTTTGGGAGGCTTTGGACGCAGTGTCAGAGATGTCAGGGTAGTATGCATTGTGAGGTTATTTGTAGTAGTAAGGATTGTCCGATTTTTTATATGCGCATGAAGGCGAAGAAGGATGTGGAGGATGCTGGGAGAGAGTTGTTGCGGTTTGATAGGAATGCTGCTTCTTGGTAGCTGGTGGCGGAAGGGAGATTGAGATGTAGGTTTTGCTATGGCGTTAGGGAACAGGAATGATAGCAAATAGACAGACATATGATTAATATTTGGAATGACATTCTTTTTTGAGGCAAAATTCCTTTTGATGGCTTGAACTTGCATCCAAATCGCTTTAATACTATCCCATCTCGTCTCCTTCCTTCTACATCTAGCCAAAAACTAATTAACTGATCTCTCTTCCTCTCTCGTATTTCCGGTAGCTACCTGATTTGAGACATTTTACGTGATATGCACCTTCTATTCAATGAAATAAGGTTTACCGTAACAATTAGATCGTGACACATCAATCAGTAGCAGTGTCAATGTGAGAAATGAGTTGAGTTGAGTAGAACCGTCTACTTATAGTTAACTCAGTGTAAAAGTAAAAGTACTTTATATAGAATCAACTCAACTGAAGCTACTAAACTCAATATTACTCTAGCTCTTATATATTATAGCTCTTCTGCCCTAGTAACTATTTTGCTTCTCTTTCTACCCCTTTTCTATTTCTATTATGTTACTACTAGAATCATATGCCTGCTTAGAGTAATCTTATCTTAAATTGGACTCAACTTTGCTCAGCTCAAATTATCTTGTATATTATAGCAAAAGGACGAGGCCCTGGAAAGAGAATCTGGAAAAAATGCAAACTTTATTAGCTATTATAAGTCTAAGGAAGAGAAAAAGAAGAGGAAAAGGAGTTGGCTAAGCATAACGGCATAAGAATAGCCTCATCAGCGGGGTAACTAAGATCATTCCCATTTTCTTTCCCCTCTACCTCTTCTTCTTTCTCTTCCTTAGACTTATAACAGCTAATAAAGTTTGCGTTTTTCTATATTCTCTTTCCAGGGCCTTGTCCCTTTACACAAAAGTGAACTAGGATAAAACGCTATTTCTAAGGAAGTAGGATAATGGGCACGAGGATAGATCAGCTCAAAGGGGGTAAACCTAAAAAGAAAAGCTCAAATGAAAATATAGCAATTTTAAGGTAAATATTTAAAATTACTATAAAGTTTCTACCAATATTATGAATAAGAGGTACCTAGACCTCTGAAGAAGCAGGGGCAGCAAATCGTAGATTTACCTTGACTTCACAAAACTGAGCTGCTTCTCCTTTCGATCCAAATAGTATTAAAGAAGTAAGAAGCTGTTCCAAAAAATTGCAGATGAGAAAGGGAAGAGAAAAGAAGGATCTCTTGAAGTGTACTTTATGTCATTCCCTTATTAGATAACTAAGTGCATATGACCAGCTTGAAGGCTTAAAGCTAGCCCGGAACTCGGCTAAAGGGGGCTTATTCTACTTTGGAGCCTATTTAAATATAAATCCCTCTGATCTAAAAGGGGCATACTACTACTCAATTCACCTCTTTCTACCTCTCCATTCTCTAGATTATAAACCCCTTGATATTTGAGACATAGATGATGAGGCATTTACCTTAAGGCAGATTTAAATGAAATTTAAATGCTCTAGCTTAGGTTGGTAAAAGGAAAGCTATCGTGTAACCTACTGTGATATGAGAGAAAGGAGAAAAAGAGGGAGAGATGTTCGCGGACTCTACCGCTTGTTTAGCATATTTCATTGGAGTGTCAATTTATTTTTCACTATAGATGTCAAACTTGATTTAGAAAGAGAAAGCAGCAAAAGGAAACCGCTCACTTCGTATCTCCACTTTAAATACCTTGATATATTAACGCAATGCCTTTTCTTGTACAAACGAAACAAACAGGTGCAGTGCCAGAGTGGTTAATGGGTATGACTCGAATTTCTTCGGTTATCATATGGCTTCGGCCTCGCATGTTCGAATCATGTCTGCATCGCGTCTGATTTTTCGAAAATGTTCAAACATGATTTTTTTTGTTGAGCATTTGCTTGGGGGGGTTTTGAGAATTTTTTGAGGTGTTGGTACTTCGGGCGCGGGCGGAATTTGGCGAGGACGGGGGAGGTCTGGATTGGTTTTTCGGGAATGCCACCATTGAACTTTTTTTATTTTTATTTTTCGACGCGGATAGAAGACGGAGAATAGAAGAGAAGAATAGTATCTGCGAATTTACGATTTTCAACTTCAAGAACAGAACGAAGCAATCCGTTGATTGGCATACACAGCAAGCGCCGAATCGCATTATCACCCCTTCCACTACACACCTCACAATGCCAACGCCCGAAAAACCAATCCAGACCTCCCCCGTCCTCCACAATGCCGCCCTCGCAGGTCTCATTTCCGCCCCCATCCTGCTATTATGGCCTCCTCGTCGCATGAATGCCACCGCGCTACTGGCAGTCGCTACGGGTTGTATTTCTGGGAATCATTTGATTTATGAATCTACGGGAATAGGGATGGGGGAGAGGATTGGTACGTTGTTTTATAATTTTGATAGGGGCCGGGGGAAAGGGAAGAATATGGATTGGGAATGGAAACGGATTAGAGAGCAGAATGGAGAGTGGTTATGGGAATGGATAAAGGCTAATGAGATGGAAATACAGGTCGACGGGTGACTAGTGTTTTTGGTTCGATGGATCCAGCACAGCTGCCCCCCGCAGCGATGGAGATGCAGCGTCGAATACGGGAAGAGAAAGCCGCTGCAAGATCTGCGAGTCTTAAACCAAAACTCGAACTTCCCTCATCACAACAAGGCAAAATCCTTGAAGAAGTTAATAAACTCGGACAAGAATCTAAGGAGGGTGATGGGAAAAGAATAGACGGTAGAGAGGAAGAGGAAGAGGGAGGCGCAAAAGGAATAGTAAAGAAATTATGGATGGGTGGAGAAGGAAAAGATTGGAAAGAAAAAAGGGATAGGAGGGAAAAGGAAGCGTTGGAGGAGGGGAAAGGTTATGCTGATTTGATCGTAGAGCAGATTTGGGAAGTGTGGAACTGGGGAGGGAGGAAGGTGGAGGGGTTTAAGGATGAGGAGGTTGTAGCACAAAGGGAACGGGAGAAGGAGGGGGAGAGGGACGGGAGAAAGTGATATGAGAGTGGTAGTGTATATTAAGGGCGAGTGGATTGTATTATATGATATGATGGAGGGTTGAAAGCATGTCAAGGAGTAATAGACAGGCTTCAGTTCTGTACTTTTGAACACATAGTACCTAGGTAGGAAAGGGCGTTGTGAATCAGTTTAGATCAAACATATGTCACTATCATTGAAGCACCGTTGCCATTGTTTATAGGAGTCCCGAGCTCACTGTAGAGAAAGTATGCCCAAGGTAGAGGAGAAAAAAGTACCGGTTCAAGTTGGATCGATACTAGGTAGACTCGTAGGCCCTCCTCATCTATAATGTGTTTTCATTTCTCGACCCTTTGTAATCGCCTTTGCACTTCACAGACGCAGAAGCATGACCGTGCTGATAGAAATGATGCAACTCTGGTAGACATTCTCACCATCTCCAGCTTCTTTCAGTCCCAAATGTGTTAGGCTCTGCTACAGTCTAGCTTTGTAGATAGATGTGCTGCCTCTAAGAAGTCCCGGAGGATTCATGCGAAAGGCCCAACCCCTTCCTTGCGATTAAAGCGCATACTTTGTAAGAATATGATTTGTGTGGGTGAAGATACGAGAGTGGAGATTCGGCATAGTAGAAAGTCGTTGTCAGCGGCGAGGGGAGAGATGAGGTTGTCGCTGGAGATGCATCAGGTGGTGTGTGAGAAAGACACTTGTTGATATGAGGAAAGTAGGGATAGGTGGAAATCGCAGTTTGGTGCGCGATGATTCCTGGAGCGACAGGAAGAACAGCAATGCCACAAGTAGAGAGGTCTTGACACGGCAAAGAATTCATTCCTGTAGTAGTGTTTGTAAATCGTTCACAGGTTCAGCATGATGGTTGCCATGCGATCTATATCCCAGTAGTCGTCACATCAGGAATATCTTCATTCTACGCTGCGACGTTAGCGCAAGGCGACAACTTCACGACAATATAGCTACAGACTTACAATAACAATACCTTCATTTATTACGAGAGATAATACACAATACATACCTACATAAATCAACAACCCAGTCCAGAATCATCCCACGTAACACCATACCTCCACCATCCCCGTCATACTCTTCTTCAAGTCCCAGCAATACGCCGAAGTCCTCAATGAAAAGAAAGTGGAAAGCAATCAAAAATTCCCCCAAATAGGACACCACAAGGGCGTACTAAACAAGTTCTTGCCACCTCGATGTGCAATGAAGGGCTCGTACTGTCTCGATCCTAACGCTTGAGCTAGGTTCGAGTCGAGAAGGTAAGTATGCTTTGTTCAATGTAAGGGAGAAGCCCTTTATTTATACTCGTTTTTTCTCGCTTATTTTAGCGTGGGTGGACTTAAGGACAAACAGTGCAATCGTGGTAAACAGTGCAAATAAAATAAAAGGAGGTTGCCGCTTTTGAATCGCCGCTTTTGAATCGCCACTTCTCAAGAAATTATTTAACTAGCTTTAACACGCTGCCAACAAACTTCCTAAAGCTTCCTAGGTTACAAACTCTTGAACTATTAATCGCGACTCTATTTCAAGATCTGTACTTCATTAAATTTCTTAGCAAGCACACAGTCACCTCATAAAGTGTGATGTTTAAAAACCTATTCCTTAAAACAAGCTCCTAGAAGACAGCTCGAACATGAGGGATATTTTGATCCTAGACTCAATATAAAAAATCATGCTCTCAATCTTGACAAACTTGCCTCTTAACCCAAAGCAGACAAGCGATGTATTTTCCCTACTCAATAAATACCGATTCAAACACGCCACTCAGTCCCCTCCGCTTTGCTTTGACCTTGTTTATTGGAACTGGGCACGATAGTTCCTGCTATGTTGATATAATTCTTGATTAGTCAGCAAATGTGGGCTGAGGCAAAGAGCATTTGATTTGACAGTCCCTCTTTCGTTCAAGAAACAGAGAGATATATAAGATACAAAAAACCTCGACAAGCGAGGGTCGATCAAAGCTCTCCGAGAAAAGAATAGAATAGGGGCAGATCTATAAAGATGAAGCTAGGAGCATTTGCAGCAAAATGATTTCAAAGCGTCAATAATCAAAGAGCATTGCAAAGGTGGTAAAATTCCATGCTGGGACAGTGAATTGAATTGGCCCTTCCGACATCCCTTTCGATATCAACATCTTATTTCTAGCCGTATAACCATATTTCCATATGATCTATTTCATAAGGCACAAAATACCGCTCGTTGGAATGTTTTCCTTCGTGTGGTTAATATTAGAAGAGCCGAAGTGGGAGTGGTAGGGCTATTTAGCTGAGATATAGGAACTCAGCTGCTGATTTGCTGCGGCTTATTCACGCAGCATGCGGCAGGATCGCAGTGCTTAAATATAAGCTGGTAACTCATGAATGGAACGTGACTATATACCCTTTTCCCTATATTCTAACAAATAGTTTAAATTATAATAGTTTGCGTTCATATTGTGAGGCGGTTCGAACTAGACGATTGGTGGCAGAAAGAAGGCGGTCTATAAATCATTAGCTTGGTTGGCACTTCCGTCGACCAAATTTTTTATACCCTTAACTCTCTCTTATTATCTCTCACCACCTCTCGCCAGCTCTCGCCACCTCTTACCAGCTCTCGCTACCTCTTACCAGCTCTCGCTACCTCTTACCAGCTCTCACTACCAGCTCTTACTACCAGCTCTCACCAGCTCTCACCAGCTCCCACCACCTCCTCTCCACCTCACCACCTCACCATCTTACTTCCTCACCTCACTATGCCTTCTTTTGACCTTGATCACAAAACTGCAAGCAATGATGAGATAGCAGCCTATTGTTCAAATCCAAACCATATATCTCTTACTAAAGCTTGTTATGATAATTGCGTTGTCAAGTTGTCTGACGAAGCAGTGGTTAAGTTTGGTATAGGCGTTAAGGAAGAGGAGGCAAAAAGTCTCAGACGAGTTTATGAACTAGTTGATCATAACATCGTTCGTGTTCCATTTGTCTATCGTTTTTTCATGAAAGAACAACAAGGTTATATTGTTATGGAGTATATGCAGGGAAGGGTCTTAAAGTCTGTCGAAGACCCTGTTCTAATAGAAAGGGTTGCAGATATTCTTGCTTATCTTACCAATATACGCGGTTCTACGCCTGGCGCACTTGGTGGTGGAGTGTCATGTGGTATCCTTTGGTCTGAACACAGTGAAGAACCTTTTCTTCATACTGTTAAGGATATAGAAAATTGGTTTAATATGAGATTGAGGAAACAGGATCCTAAACTAATATTCAGTAAATCTGAATTAGTTTTATGTCATCTTGACATAGCCCCTCGAAACTTCCTTTTACTGCAGGATAATTCTATTTGTCTTCTTGACTGGGCTTCCGCTGGGTTTTATCCACGAGTTTTCGAAGAATGCGTAATACGAATTACTCGTGGATTAAGAGATCATTTCAATGAAGATGTCTTGAAGCTAAGGGATTTGACGAAAAAGGAGGAAATTCAGATAAATTCAATGATACTAGCTTATTACAACAGTGTACGATTTCACTTGTAAGTACTATTCTTTTGTTCTAGCTGATTCTTTCTCACTAGCTCTATAGCAGACCTCTTCAGACATTACACGAGACAAACCTTGTAGAGCACAACGACGACAATCCTGGCGCTGATTAATGATTGGCGTTTCTGGTTCAACCTTGCGTCGAGGAGCAGCTTCGACCAAATCTTCTGGGAGGTTCTAGGCGATGTTGGACACGACAACACTTGCTGGAAAGGCGGAGTTTCCCCCGAGGCATATTTGGCAGTTTTGGAAGAGCAGGCTGGGAATGGACATATAGGACATCAAAAATAAACACTCTTCTGTGGCTGATAACTGGCAACCGATCAGATAGTCAGGTTTTAGGGTAAGGCTCAGTCGTCCCACCCATTCCATCCGTTCCATACGTCCTATTCATTCTATCTGTCTGCTCTTATCCATTCTATCTCATCTAATCTATTCATTCTATACCTCCCATTCATTCTATCCCATCTATTCAATCATTCCAATCATTCCATTCCATTCCATACGTCCCATTTATTCCATTCCATCTATTCCATCATGCTATATATTAATAATTCTAATAAATTTCCCCAGAAGTCTCCAAGGATACATAATATCACGTGATGCCAAGATCGAGTTTTGCCGTAAAGCGGAGTGGGCCCTAAATGAGATCACCGTCAGGCATCAAGGCCCGGCTTAAGAATCGCCATCGTACGCAGACCATTACCCCTCTACTGTCATTTCTTCTTAGCAGGTTTGTTAAAAGAGTCCAGATAGTCATGGCAACAACTATCGACGAACTGATGAAGGATGGGCGTATTGTGACTCAGGCCAGAGTGGTCGTTCACACTACAGGTCCGCTTGGTCCAAACACCCCAATGAGCGACAATCACTGGTCTATTTACTTGCTTCTATCAAAGGGTGGTTCTCTCCGCTTGAACATGAGAGCAAATTGGGACGACGAAGCCGAAGCATGGGACACAAAGGGAATACTCGATTGCTCAACACATACATACATCCAGACAAATTCTTGTATCGAGTACTGGGACTATCCAGTCCCGGGTATTTCGATAGGGCAGATTTGTACTCTTCTTTGGAACAAAGAACGTGATTCGTATGAGATGTCAGGGGGAGGGTCTGGTTGCCGCTATTGGGTGTAAGTGTCTCTATGCTCATAAGTAAGAGCTGCTGAATTTACTTCAAGTTATGTTATTATCTGGCTTCTCGAGGATAACAAATATCTTTCATCTGGTTCCACCAATGATTTGTATCCCAATCTGCTCTTCAGGTACTCTAAATCTGGGGAGAAAAGAGACTTACCGATGGTCGAGGGAAGCTTCTATGAGTCTGGTCGATTTACCATGCCTACACCTGCCACCGGATCGCCTGCAGCTACTGGCTCATCATCTGCAGCTACTACCTCAGCGGGGGAAACGTCTGGATCGTCTCAGACAGAGCAGCCATATTATTTTGTCCGTGGGGGGAATTATTATTACTGGGATACCCAAAAAGACATCCAAGTAGATCGTCCACAGAATGTATGGGTCAAAAATGTGAAAGGATGGTCGGAAACCAACAGGATAAAGTACTGGCGATTCTGGGATGGGAAGAAGACTTCTTATCAATCAGCATAAGGGGGCTAGTGTATTTTACCAGACAGATCAGGTTCGTTGACAGAATAAAGGTTAGAGACTTAGCAGGCGTTTTGCGGGATTGATTGACTTCAAAGATTCAGTGAGTGTGTCACCTAGAAGAGCTCGACGAAAGCCTATTGAATGGTGTCGAATGGTCCCAAAGCATTGAACCTCCGGTGTTGGATGGCCGATGGAGCATTATGCCCTAAAGCAATACACCTCTACTCCTACTTTATCGGCCGCCAGCGTGATTAATGGCTGCCAGACGAACGGATAGACCGCAATAAGTCTTAAAATGAGTATAATTTTCTCGCTGCATGTTGGGTTCCCAGGGTAGGAATAGCTGGAGAATAGTGACATGTTAATAAAAACTTTTGTAGATTTGCGCAGAACAGATTAATGCCTACTTGCGAGGGAGGCTGGAGGCTCTGCTTTAGCATCATTAGCCTGAATGTAAGACCCACGGCTAAAGAAGCAATAAATTTCGCATCACCACATCAATAGAAAAGATCTGTGCAGGGAAATCCGCCAGCAATGCCAATTCTAATTATGATTGAAAAGTGAAAACATCTTCGCGATTGCTTGTTACATGGTAACGTCCGTCCCTACGTGGTGAAAAACCCAGGGTACCCAGAGCGCGGATTTTTCTCTACCCCTAAACTAACAAAGAACTCTTGTTAACGAATCTTGCTTTGGAGTCTCTCTTTTTCCACACCTGGCCCTTCAGACAGGCGCCGACGTCTTTCTCAACGCCCACTGACTGCGGCAGACTTGCCTCTCGATCTGCGTTTGCAGCTTTGCCGCCTGTCTCCTCATTTTGTGCCGCCACGACCGGGCGTAATCTCATGTTCTTCAGAGAGTCTGCGATCGCGACTTCATCTTTTGCGGCCACCTTATCGTTTTCATCTGGCTAGCTCGAGTTTCGGTGTTTATCGAGCAGACGCCATGGTTGAGACCTCAGCGAAAGAGGATCACAGAGCCGGCCTTGGCGGGTCACAAGTATGGATTAAGCTTTTTTTTTTTTTAACCCAACTCCCAGCCAAAAGGGACAGTGAAATCGGATTCTTTGTCGGGGTACAAGTCTCGGTAGGATCGGCCACCAGATATACGATAGCAATCAGCAGTACGAAGTCGACTCGAGCCTTGAGTTTATCGGAACATTGATGGCAATATCCCTCCGCACACAATTCACCACAAACTCCTGGACATTGATGGCCACATGTAAGGATCTTAGAGCAACGTTGCTGAATCGAAATAGATTTCAAGATAATTTACATTTTGAATAGCTATGTAAGTGCTACGCTAAAAGCATATGGATAGAAACTTCTCGAGCAATGATTAGGTACCACTCCCTCCGCATTTCAAAAAGAGATGATGGCCAGTTCTTAGATCAGGGTTCTTACTTCTTTGTTCTCTTTAATGACTTGGCAGTTCCTGGTTCCCTTTCACCGTTACCAGAGACTTCTCCAAGCGCTCTTGATGCTTTCTTCATCTCCCTCTGTTTCTTACGTGTAGTTTTCGGAATCACCATGCCATGGATGGTGCTCAAATGAAGTGCCAGTTCTTCAGGGGACATCTCTTCTTGATAGCGACATGTGGTTGGAAAGCAAGGGCATGGATACGTTGAGGATGCATCGAGGGCGTCCAAATGTGCTGCTACGTGATCATTAAGACTGCTACGGTCGACCTGATTCATCGTTGCCGAGATCCTCCTGGCTGGTGAAAGGCTCTCATCGTGAAGGCAGAACGGGCAGAAGGAGGGTATTGTTCGACGCCCATTGTCAAACTGACCGCAGTACCCGTGTAATTCAACCAGGCTCCACACTTCCATCCAATGGGTAGCAAAATGATCATCCCCTTTGGATCCAAATTGCTCCCATTCTAGGAACTGTTCGCAGATACCGCACCATGAGACAGGATTGATAGACAGAGGGCTGAGTCGATGTTCATCGTACACGTGGCGAAGATACTCCTTCTCAGAGGCAAAGGTAGAGCTCGTTGATAGCGTCACCTTCGCCGTGCTAGTGGTTGGAGGTTTAAGGATAGCACAACCGATGTGGTAGCAATGCCACTCCCCATGAGGAATATTACCGACGGCGTGATTTTTTTGGTGCATCACGAGCGTATGTTGGAAGATCTGGCGCGTTTGGTCCCGACGAGTCTTGAATGATTTGAAGCCGCAAAGCTTGGGATTGGTAATCTGGCCGGGCCCTTGAGCATAGTATGAGCAGGGCGAGTCGAGGGGCTGGAGATGCTGCTCGAATGCTTCCTTGGCAGCCTCAAAAAGTACTTTAGCGTGGGCACCATGAGCGGCTTCCGCTGCATGCGACCGAGTCGATAGATCGATGCCGGAGAAGCGACACGTATAAGTGCCGAGCAGAGGTTCTTCTCCAGGGATGAAGTTCCCAGATCTATGAGCAGCAGAGAAGATCTCGACCATGAGGTTGGAAAGTGCTGCATCTGTGTAACCTCCCGAGCTCACCGCATCCCGAAATCGAGAGATGGACATGTTCTTTGGGGTCGCTTTTCCATCATTGATCCCGTGGAGTCGAATCGATGCAGACTCTTCTGAGAGGGTATGAGACGCGCTATTGTCCGGCTTCCCAGTAAGCTCGAGATCATTGGCGTCCTCAGCCATCCGCGGCCCCCCATCCTCAGCAGGTTCATCATGTCCGCTACTGCACGAATCGGTAGTGCTGATTATGTCATCATAATTCAGGGACAGCACGGCGTCCTGTTCTCGCATGACCTGGAGAATCCAACCGCTGGCATCATCTTTGGTAATATCTTCGACAGACATCGAAGGAGGCTCTGGGTAGCGATAGGTCTGTATGATTTCCTTTGCGCTTCCCTCGTGATGACTGCTCAAGTGGACGGCGTCCATCACGTCGCCGTTATCGCGGGGTGGAACGTCTTGTACTCCTGGCGTAGCCTCGCGAGCCTGAATGAATGCGTCCTCTTGGTCGTCACCGCCCGACATGCAGAACCCGGCAGGCTGTTGAAGAGTATGGCCGACGAATGCCATGCGATATTCTTCTCTATAGATGATGCCATAGAGGGCTCGACGACGATTTTTCAACCTTGCCGTCGCCTCAAGGAGGTCCTCGACGCGGGGATCACAAGCACGAACTGCAGCACTCACAGACCCGTAGAACTTTTGCAATTCAGACGAGGTCTGCGATGTTTCCCGAACCTCTTTGACCACCTCGGGGTCTTGTTGCACTTTCTGCTACCCTTCTTCGCTGATATTCTGGGGCATTGACTCGATTCGATTAAGTGACAGTCCATGCATTTCGCCAGTATAGCCAGCACGGACATGTCGAAAGATCTCTTGCACATTAACCGTTGACACGGCCGAGTGGTAGTAGCTATAGATCTCGGAGTTAGTCTTATGACCCATCAAGAATCTCCGATCTTCGGCGGATACGTTTGCGTAGAGGATGTTTGCATATGCTCTGCGCAACGAATAAGGTGTGGCATTATATTCAAACCCAGCCATGCGACCAAGTCGCACGATATTTTCCCCCAGCTTAGCACTGCGGATTGATACTCCTTCCCACGACCGGAAGACGGGAACTCCTGCGAAGTGATCTGACTGACGAATCTTGCGAGAATGGACGTCTGGATTAAAGCTTTTGCGTCAGAAATCGGCAGTGCTCATTCGGACCACCGAGAAGAGAATGCTTACCTGGGTCGACTGCCAGAAGATCGTTCCAAGTTACTCCCACCCCAAACACACCGTCGATAAGGGCTAGGGTCACCAGGAGGCGCAAAGAATCCTGCATGGCCATGGCGGTTGGTAACAAGCGGAGTGTGATGGTCTTCTTCTCATCCGTGGCCCTCTGACCTTTCTGATACTCGAGAGTAATGTTGGCGGCAATGACACGATCTCCGTCACCCAAGCAGACCACATAGAAATCGCATTGATCCCAGCAGAGACAATGATTAGGCTGCTCCGCCACATGCGGACCACCCCAGGCGAGGTCAGACCCGCGACCGCAAGCATCCACATAGAGATTGATGTATAGAGCTAGGATAAGTATAGCCCTAACTCCGGTCAGTCTGAAAGCAAAGGCGTCGGAAAAGGCCATAGCAAGCAGGATATCAAGATCATTCTTCGTCGCTACCGGCTTCACCCGAGTCTTGCTGGACAGCTCGCCGTCGCGCTGCAGTTGGTTGATGTAAGCATGGACCTGTGACATGTCCGTATGATCGAGCTGTTTCACACCCCCAGAGGAACGATAGATGGTGGAGAGGGTATGAGAGATGTAACCTCGCACAGTCTTCGAAGTGATTTTCTCGTCTAGCCTTCCGGCAGAGGTTCGAGCAAGGTAGAGGGTAAAGAGCTTCATCAGCTCTAGGGATAGATGCCGTGCACCGACGTCGAAGTAGCGCTCGGGATCTTTGATTTGAACTAGATGCCGCAACGCACATGTTAGGGTCGAGTTTGTCTGAGGGAAATCATGCGGGGCGAGGAGAGGATGGACAGCGTCCACAAGGATATGACCTATCTGTCTTACCTCGAGGGTCGTCTGGCCCGACCAGTTTGATAAAGTCTTTGAAGCGTTCCGCAGCGGTTGCCAGCAAGTTGACATAAGCCCACGAAACTGGTGGTGCAACCCAGGACCGTAGCTCCGTGTCTCTGATCGAGGTCCCATCGTTTCGCTGGGCATCTTGAGCGAGCTTTGCGATACGGTCATTCAGCTTCTTCTCTTTGTTGCCGGTCGTCCTCTGCGTCCTCGACATCATCCTGTTGGATTTTTCAGGAGTTTGAAGAAGACAACATGAAGAAACACGAATATGTACAAGTGAGATGGAGAGGAAGAGAGAGGAAGAGAGAGGGGAAGAGACCAAATCTTCTTCTTCTCCTTCCTCGTTGATGTTTAAGAGCGCCTCCACGCGGCAGGGACGAGACGGGTAGGTAGTGCGCGTACTCACGTGATTGGCTCGCCTTGGTCGCTGTCCGTACCCCGGCGGCAAGAAAGAGACGACTTGCCAGTCCCTGGTGGACCTTGTATGAAAGCAAACTCGCGAGTCAGCGCTGCCATAAGTGCTAGACACTGGCCACGGTCAAGAGATGTCCGTGCCTCAAGCTCATCAACACTAGCAACATCATCGATTGAGACTCCAGGGCTGAAAGATAACCGATCACCATCCGATTTTAGTATAGAATCTAACGAAAAGAGAAAGTCCGGACCCCGGGCGTAAACTGGTGGAAGAATATCTAGCTGCTTAGCAGACTCAGTGTGGCGGTCTGGCAGAATCCATTGTCGGAATGGCAAGCGGCCGAAGCGATGCATGTTTTGAAGATTCTCCAAGATAGGAAGAAATGTGGCAAGTAGAATCCCAGGGAACTCGATCAAGGCCCCCCGTATACCCTGGCAGCTCAGTTGAATTAGATTTTCCAAGTCTGACTGGTTGCGGGTAGCAAGTTTAGTGACAACGGTTGATATATGGTCGTGAGAACTTAGACTGTAAGATGCCTTGGGATCGGTACATTTCTCACTGACTGTGAGAAATAGAAGAGAACTTTTGTTATTGATGAATGAGACAAAGCATAGCAAAGAACCTTCTTCGAGGCGTTTCGAATCTTCCCACCACTTACGCCTATCAGATGCAGACTTCTTCCGAAGAGGTTGGAGCTGGTTGAACGAAACATGAGCTTCAATACCTCGATTTCGGTTGAATGAGACGTAGGCAATGTGGGCTTTTGTATAAGGATACGCTCGCATATCTCCAAGGCTCAGCTTTGGATTGTCAAGTAAAGTCGGATTATCAGGGACAGAGTTGATTAAACCCCCAAGAGCCTCCTTTAACTCTCCGAAGATGTCATGCCGAAGCAGACGGAAATGTGTATCAAGGTGCCGTGCCACAGGGTCGTTGAGGAAATATGGTTGATCGAGATCTGTGCTAGGCAGAAATTCTGGATAATCGCTTCGAATCTCATCCTCTGTGGGAAGAATCTTAATCTTTGTGATATCACCATTTTCATTGTCGTGATGTCCTCCTGGCACAATAGGTTGTCGAGGATATGTCGACTTGACCACAGTAGTTGAGACTCCGTCGACATTCGGAGCCTCTACGTCTGCAAGCAGGCCATTTGCTCGTGCTATAATGGCCCGAAGCTCACTACTCTGATTGTTGACTACTTGGAACGCCAGAGATGTGTCGTCAATTCCTGTGGCTTCTGCGAGGTTCTGTAATGAGTTGATGAGGTCTGGAAGATCTTCGTTGAAGGCAGCTCGTTGTTCTCTCTTCAGTATCTCTCGTAGCGAAATTAGCGTTGTAACAAGTGCCGTTTCCACTGAGGCTTTCGAGACATCAGAATCGCAGTACGCGTCGGCTAAGTTCGTGCAAAGACGATTGAAAAAAGGAATTGCTCTGGTTCCGTTGCTGCCACTGATGAAGCTATACAAACTTCCGACGAAGGTATCCACAGACAAACAGTCTACCATGGCTGGATGTGTAATTACTGAAAGAAAGGGCTGCGCAAGTGTAACAAAGGTACCGCATCCGCCGCTGTGTGATACCATACTTAGGAGTGCTTTGATATGCTCACGGCCGTAATTATCCTCTGCATCAAGGTCTCGAGGGAGCATCTGTTTCCAGTCTCGATCCCCTTCGTTCAAAATATTCAGGGCGCCATTCCATAGAACTTGGATTGTTCTGGTGTCGTTTGGTGTCGGAGATCTTTTGATGAGCCTTTTCCACGAATTGTAGTCCTCTCTCTCCCTTTGCTGCTCCGGCGTATCTGCCGTTCCCCCATTTTGCTGTTTGATGCTGGTCGATATGTCGTGAGAATAGGCACAGTCATCGCCATACCGGCAATGCTCTCCTTGCTCAATAAATCGACAGATTCGAGGTCCACCCCGCTGGGCATTGCCGCCTCTACCGCCTCTACCTCCTCTAGTGCTCCAGTTCGATCTATCCCCTCTGTTGCCTGTATTCCCTCCTCTCCAGCCTCTGCCAGCTCTGCCGCGACCCTGACTGTATTTTTCTCTTCCACCAAACCCACCTCCGGAAGTGGACCCTCGCCATTTCTCCGCAGGCGTTGCCATCACTATGAAGTATGTCAAAGTTGAAGTCGATTTACAGTGACCGTTGTCAAAAAGAAGGCCAATAGAGACTTGTAGAATGAGAAATCATCGAAAGATGTTTGGACAGCTAACTTCAGAAACTGCTATCATGCATCTGCTAACGCGGAAACACGTCAACTTTTATGATAGATAGCGCTGTCACTCTTCGTTGCAGGATTGGTCTTTGTCTTCACTTTGTGCATGACCGTATGTGCGTGGTACAAGAGCGGGGTGATCTTGAGCGTAGCGTGGGACGGGCCGCACATTTTTTTCGGCCGGACGACTAGGCCTAAGCCGCCTTGCTACAGACCACATTGATAACACCGGGGTTTGAAGGAAGCAAAGTTGGGAGCGAGGAAGAAGAAAAGAGGTACGAGGGCAATCGAACACCAGCCCAGCTTGGAGACAGTCTCATTCCATTGGTGGTGCGATATCAGGTACTTCTTGTAGACGGAGCGTCACGTGGTATGCTTTGAACAGGAATATTCACTGTCTGTGCCGTCCTGACACCTGAGGAGGCAGTGCAAATAATGCATCAACAACCATTACTGGCAGGAAGTATCAGGAGGAGAGAGCAGAATTTCTCGGAATCAAAGCTCACCTGAAGCTGAACAAGCGCCAAAAGGGAAGAGTAGATCCTACTACGTTGCGTCTAGCACTATGTGCGATTATCGGGGCTGTATGGCTGGACTGTGGTCAGGATTTTGCGGTCACGACGCAAGTTGTGCAACGTCTGCTGTAGGTGTCAATACAACTCGTTAGAAGAGGCAGGAAATCTAATCAACAAGTGCAGTATCGGCCCCAAACTATCTCCCTGCGTGGATCCAAGGCACTCTCGTCCGGAAGGGAAGTAGTTTCCACTCCAGAATTCTTTGACGAGTGGCTGCATAACTACAGAAACCCGAGTGAAGTTGCGCCCTGCAGTCCTTTAGATATTTCAATAGACGAATTGGCCGATAGTCAATACGATCCCCAGATAGTCTGTATGCATAATAACAATGCTCCTCTACCTATGCATCACACCTTGCGCTAATGCAAACATAGCAGACGATGGTCCTTCGGCTACAATCATAGATGCCCAGACTGGCAATATAGATAATGTTATCCAGAGGAACCAGCGTGCCATTAAGTCAGGTCGGGTTCATGGGACCACAAACTCAAACCTGGGGCCTCGCTCTGATTTAGTGCCTTTAGTCACTGAGCCTTCCACCAGGATGGAGCCTATCTCAACTAAGTGTTCTCATATGGAGCTGATACAGGCCAGCCCGGAGGCTGTATCAACACCCACCCTTCCCTCCAGAAAAAGGCAGTTATCTATTGATAAGGCTGTTGGACAAACATCGATATTAAATCATTTGAGCGATTACATGAGACTTGAGAACGAAAGATGCCACAGTCTAGGAGTTCCCTTCTCCCCTAATGACTTTGATAAGGCGATGAAGGCAGCTACCCCAAATTTGAGGAAAGATGATCCTATGTTTATCCAACTGAAGATGTTTTACTTTGCAATTGGAAGTGTGGAATCACTCGTATCATTGAAAAGTATGATTGAGATAGCACGCCGCTCGATTGCCGGCAAACAGCCACCCGAAACAGGATCTCTGACAACCGTGGAGAGGATGAAACTTGTTGAACGTCTGAATACGAAGATTGCTTATAATATTTTCCAAAGGAGGTATCACATCTATCATCTTCTCGTGGACAGTCGTGCAGCACATCAGAAAACAAGCGATGGCTTTGTCAACAGTACGTGGCAGAGTATATCGACAAATAGTGCACCACGAATGGGAAATCCTCAGAATATTGACGACAGTCAACTTTCAAAGAATATACTAAAGACCCTGCATCCTGCTTTAATCCCTGGTACTTTGGAGTACAAGAAGAAATTGAGAAGTATAGGCAATATTAGGAAACTAGGCGAACGATTAGAGATCTTGGTTGAAAGATTCGGGTATGGCATCATTACCAGTTGATGATCTGGCTGCTGACCCGATTTTTAATGCCAGCGACAGTTTGTAAGTCATCGACAGTCTAAGTGAGTTCTAATAGCTAACTATGTAGTATCTTGTCCATCAGAGATGGCGTGTTCACTTCAGTTGTCCAATGCCTTGAGAATTTAAAGAGCAAGGTCCTGCGTGACACTAGCCGCGCTGCTTGTCCAGTTGTGACGGCTATATATGAAAATAATTGGAATAATTCCAAGATATTTGCAATTGAGCGACTTGAACAGTCGGAGATCCTTCAACACCCGAGTGGATCACAAAAGCTTCTCGAACTCATCTCATCTTGAGCTGACAAGACAGTAGTTGTTCCAATGGCAACCAGGTATAAATAAAATCTTGTTGACATTGTGGTTACATTGGCGTAGACGAGGCCAGGTGACTATTTATAGTCACTGCTCTGTGTTGTATATATGAGAGAGCTGTTCGCTGGATTGAACAGAAAGCCATTCAATCGTGTCACTACTACATTTGAATAACGTTCTCCACAAATATAGTGTACTTTGACATGCACTTCTGCTACATGCTTCTTTGTGACACGCTGTGCGGCTAATTCACCATACGAGTTGCACAGCAAATATTTGCCCAGAGGGAAGTCAGGCTACGAAGGAGGTCAGTTGACCATAAATTTGGAAGGAAAATCTTGAAGAAGCCCTAGGAATTTCGGTTCAGTTCATTGTTTGATCTCCTACCCCTCCCCATTTTCCTAGTTTCTCACGCAAGAAGTAGCTGGGCTATAGGTTATATATGGAGAGTAGTTCATACTAATAGACTATTATAGAGAGAAATACTAATTAAGGAGTTCAATAAGAGATAACCTAACAATACGCGTCAAACCCTTCATCACACTTGGCGGTCTCCCTGCTGCAGTGAAATTGCATCTTCACTTTTCACTAATAACCTATATGTAAAACATCGAATTTTGTAGTCTCTGATGTATCTTCACATCCGCAGCCTTTACAATTACCTGACTACCACTGGTTACACTAGAGCCGCTAGATGACACCGGATCAAAGACACCACTCAAGTAGCACCTTGCACGCTCGCAGGCCAGATCCGCATAGTAGGTAGGAGGGCAGATGCTGACAGCCTTGGTAGTTCGGGCGAAGAGGTAGTAGATGTTATGCGTTAGTTCTTCAAGGGTGTCGGCGGCATTAGGGAACGGGTGAGGCTTCTTCAGGTCTTCTTTACTAAAGATCTCATCAAGGACGACATAGTAGTGTGCGGGCTTTACGGTGCCCTGTAAGCAGGTGTGCGCTTGGAGAAAGAAATCCCAGTTCCACATGCTCGTTACGCCGCGGTCAACGACTGTGCCATTGAGCGGATTTGCGGAGCGGTCGGTTTCGCTTTCTCTGGTTGCGTAGAAGCGCGTGTGGTGTCCCTTACCGACGACAATGACGGATATTTTTGGGAAGCCTTTCTTCCTATGATCAGAGGTGTATGCCAAGTCACATGCTGTACGCAAAGAAGGAATCTCGGTGTCTTTAAGGACCTGGTATTGGCCCTCCGAGACGCCATCGCGGTAGACAAGAATGTTCTCTGGCAGAGACTTATTTCGAGCCCTCCAAAGATCGAGCCGTGACTTGAACATGGCGCTCAAGTCTGTTACCATCTCCTCGCGGCCCTTTTAGATACTGAGCTCACACGGGAACTGACCCAGGGACTTGTCAGTGCTGGCAACCACCGCAGCGACGCTTGGAGCAGTCGAGAGGGAGCCTGGCGAGGGATGAGTAACATCAATATCAACCACCATCGTCTTGCCTTCACCGATGATCCCAAGCTTTGATACATCAAGAGATTGGTTAACCCCGAGCAACTTGCAGTTGACCTTAAGCGCGATATTGGCAAGATATTGATCTCTGCCTCCCTCCTTGGCGGCTTTGATATCGAGAGAGACAATCTTATGTGCAAGGGTGGTCCAGTACCTGTTATCGATGTTCCAGTCTCCGCTTACATATTATTTCTGTTCGTCAGACTCTGAAAGTCGACGAGATCCGTTGACTATAATGAGGTCTTGGATCTCTCAAGTAATATCATGCAGTCAGGATGCATTCGAGTTAGCCAATGATAGTTGGGAAATGAAAGACGGACGTAATGCATCGCAGACGGATATTGCCGAGCTTTTCAAAACTATCGTTCAGCATATTCCAAATTGCGCGTTCGTTGTTGACGGGCTCGATGAGTGCGCATGGGAAGAACAGAAGTGGAAATCTAATGACGAAAACTCTCCTATGGGCTTCCTCGAGTCTATCCAACAGGCGGTAGCATATACAACTACTCGAATCCTGATTCTCAGCCGCGATGAACCCGAAATTCGAAATGCCTTTCGTACTGTTTTTGCCCGCAACGGTAATCAGGGCTTGAGCGAGTATCAAATTCGTCCAGATAATGTCCGATCCGATGCCATATTACTCTCTCGAAGTATTGTAGACAAAAAATTGACAAATAAGAGCGAAACAATCAAACAGGAGCTGTCACAGAGGATGGTTGAACGAAGTGAGGGAATGTTTCTATGGATAAAGATGCTGGAGGAATACCTGCGCAATGGGAAGAACAAGAAGCAATTAGAAGAAATAATCGATCAAGCTCCTACTGTACTAGAAAATCTCTACGATCGTAGCTGGATGAAGATTTCCCGTCTTCCAGACAAGGATAAGGACCGCGCCTATTCCGTTCTGCGATGGACTACATTTGCATTGCGGCCGCTCATAGTTCTCGAAATTACTGAAGCTCTTCTTATTATAGATGACGACAATTGTGAAGATATCTTAATCAACAAGCTGACGAGGATTATATTAATGGCGAAATACTAGGTTTATGTGAATCGTTCATAGAAACTCGGAAGACAGCATCAAAGCAGGATTTGGGCACAATGACAATACATTTAGCACACTTTTCAATAAAGCAGTATCTGCTTAGCCACATGCCAGGTCAAGGGGGACTGCTTATGGCTAATGAACGATTACATGCCTCTAGCGAGACATTTCAAAGCAATATATTGGCGAAGTTCTGTCTCCGCTATTTGAACTTCAAGCAGGTATGGCAAAAATCTATCCAGTTTCAGAGCGGCCCAGTTAAACGATCATTCCGAGACTATGCCGCTGGGTCATGGTACCAGCATACTAGAGAGAGCGGTTCAAACTACGAAGAAGTTGTTATGCTAACCAATACACTCTTTACCTCTAACAATGAGAACTGGGAGTCATGGAAAAAGTGGTTCGATGCTAATGACAACAAATTAATGATGCCTGAATCTCAGGGAAACATTATTTTGACTAGCCCATTATTCTACGCGTCACTTCTTGGGCTTCAAGATACTATTCTATATCTCCTTGAAGAAGCGAAACTAAGTGCAAACTATATCGATGAATTTAACAGAACACCATTACAAGCAGGTGCTTTAAAGGGTCACACTATAATAGTCAAGCTGCTTCTCGAGAAAGGGGCTGATGTGGCAGTTGCTAGTAGTGATGGCTGGACGCTATTGAACTTGGCATCGAATAATGGACATGTTGATGTGGTTAAGCTGCTTCTCGAAAAAGGGGCTGATGTGACAGTTGCTAGTAGTAATGGCTGTACGCCATTATACTCGGCATCAAATAAAGGACACCTTGATGTGGTTAAGCTGCTTCTCGAGAAAGGGGCTGATGTGGCAGTTGCTAGTAATACCGGCTAGACATTATTAAATACAGCGTCAGGTAGTAGACAAATCGATATAGTCAAGCTACTCCTCGACACATCATCTCTGTGAAGAGATGGCCATTAAGCTCGAAAGCGTCAAGGCTGAGCACCCTTAACTCGAGTATAAAGCCCGTGTCTACAAGTCTCTTGCTGGTAGAGTCGGCATCCTATATCTTCTGTTAGTTTGATATCAAATATAATATCTATTTCGTTAAATAAACCCGCTAACCCTCCTTTCCAAATACCTTTAAATCCTCAACTAAAACCATTGCTTCCTAAGCATTCACATCCTGCTTTAATGGCGATCCATAAGCCTCTGGATTGAATCCGTAATTTGCAAAAAAGGGTGAAATCCACGTTGACTCCACTTCCGCGCTATTATATGAAAATTAAACTGTTGGTAATAATTATACCTAATCGTCTTGTCGATAGTTGATATAGCATCTCAAACATTGTGCCACTATCTGGTTGATCCTTTCTGTCTATGCATCCGTCTGTGGGTAAAATGCCGTAGACAATTTCCTGTTGATTCCGAGTAACGCTAAAAGTGTTTCCCACAACTTTGAAGTAAATAACTTGTCTCTATCCGATATAATCTTATCTGGTATCCCATAATTTGCAACTATAACTCTTAATAACGTAAATGCAATATCCGCCGCCGTTACTATTGTTAACTAAGATATTATATATACGTACTTTATAAGCCTATTTATTATAACTAAAATCGCGTTATACTTGATTCTTGTTACTAGATCCTCTAAAAATGGTAATTCTACTATAAAGTTTAATGCGATTAACTTCCATGGTCTTGCTAGTGTTTTTAATAACTTTATATATCTATACGGTACATGTCTGAACGCCTTGCTCCGAATATATATATCACACTCCCTAACAATTCCTCTAACCACCTTCCGTAGTCCTGGGCAGTAATATGTTCTGGAAACTCTTTTAAACGTCTTCATTACTTCCTAATATCCATGTGCTGGTAACTCGTATTATTCCCTGATGAAATCTTTCCTTAACTTCGTTAGTATATAGATCTTTCCGCCATATAATAGTAACCCGTCTTATACACTGAACCCTGGTTCCAACTTCCTCAAAACCCTGCTTGCCGTCTCGTTTTCTTCGTAATATCTCTTGAGTTGTTCCGCAAATGGTTCCTCGATTAGTAATATCGTAGCCGCCATCTTGTATTTCTAAAATATCAACAAATTATCTTCTTCTTTAAATAATGTCCTTGATTCATACTTTATGTTCTCTGCGTATTCTGGCTTTCTGCTCAACACATCTGCTCTAACATTCTTACTTCCTTTAATATAGACTATCCTAAAGTTATATATTGCCAATAACTGTGCCCATCTAGCTTGTCTTTAATTTAACACCTTCGTTATAGTAAAATGAATTAAGTTCTTATAGTCCGCATAACTTATACCTCGTGTTTTGGTCCTTTTAAATATACTCTTTATTCTTTAAAAGTACTGATGATTGCTAACAGTTCCTTATTATAGATCTCGTATCCCAACTCTGGTATCGTTATCTTTCTTAAATAATACGCTACTAACTAATTCTTCTTATGCTTATTCTTCTAACATAATATCGCCCCAATTGCATAATCTAATGCGTTGGTTTCTACCGTAATTAGTTCTTCCGGATTAAATGTCTTAAGCACTAGTGCCTGTGTAAATGCCTTCTTAAGCTTCTTAAAAGCTTTCTCTGCTTATTCTATCCAAATAAATTCTTGACCCTTCTTCGTTAAATTTATTAAAGGTGCCGCTATTTTCAAATAGTTTTGAATAAAACGTCTACAAAAGTTTGCAAAGCCTAGAAAAGACAAAACTTCTTTAATATTCGTAGGTCTTAACTATTCTAATATAGGCTTCACCTTTATTAGACTCATAGACAATTTATCAGGTATAACAACAAATCCTAGAAATTTAACTTCCTTAATATAAAACTCGTATTTCTCAGGCTTTAATAAAAGACCCGCTTCTTTTAAAGCTTCAAGTACTTCTCTCACATCCTTCTCGTATTACTTTTCGCTTGCCAAATATATTAATATATCATCTAAATAATAAATATAGCTAATATCTAGAAATTTCCGAAGTACATTATTCACTAATCTCATGAATATTGCCAGTGCATTTATAAGACCAAATAGCATCACCTAGTATTTATATAATCTATATTTTATATAAAATGCTATCTTCTATTCTTCACCTGCCTTAATCCTAATAAGGTTATATACTTTTTATAAATCAAGCTTTATAAAAATCTTTACACCTTATAACTTGTCTACTAACTTATTAAACAAAGGTAATAAATATCGATCCTTAATTATAATCTCGTTAAAATTCTTATAATCCACACACAAGCGCTTAGTACCGTCTTTCTTTAGTACCCATAAAACTAGACTCCCTGCCAATAAAGTCAATTCTCTAATAAATCCCGTCTTGAGATTATCTTCAAATATATATCTTAAGCGTCCTCAAGTCGTCTGCCGACATAGTATAGATCTGGCCAAATAGTAAAACTAAACCTTCCTTTAAAGGTATCTCATGATCCCACGCCTGATGTCGCGGTAATGCTTGACTACTCGGTGGTTTCCGGAACATTTCCTCGAACTCCTGGTACTTTACGGGTATATCCTTCCGTGGTGGATCCTGGACTAGGTATCCTTGCTCTGTATGACTATCACTTATCTTATAGGTAGTCACTGGACCATCTATACTCGTGGTTCCTAGGCAATACTGTCTCGATCGACCTTTGTCGTATCCCTGCAGTGCATCACATCCTTTGCAAAAACATTGAGGAAACTTAACGGTTTTCCTCTCCCAATCAATCTGTGGCTTGTTTCTCTGTAGCCATGGCATGCCCAATACAATGCCCGTGCTGCCCAAATTGGTAATTGCAAACTGTATCTACTCTCTGTGGTTTCCCAGCATCGTCGCCTTAACCAGTATAGTTTCTTCCAAAATGACCCTATTTCCCCCTCCGGCTGGTGTTCCGTCTATCAGTCGAAGTTCATATGGTTGTGTCTTTCGTTGTAAACCAATCCCAGCAAGTAGAGCTATCTCTCTTGTGATAAAATTGTCCGTCGCTCCAGAGTCTACCAACCCTCTGAACGTGCCTTTTCCGATGCGCAAGTCGACCCATATCCTCTGATTGGGATTTCCTATTGTGGCTCGAAGTCGATATTGTCCTTGAGACTGTTGCGTCCGCGCGCTCACTCTAAATCGATCGCCTGTGAGAATATCTTCCCACACTCTTTCATCTTGATTTTCGCTGAGTAACTTGATAATCCGACCAACCCCATACCGGGCCAATCTGACCTGTGTGTGCCTAATACTCCGAAAATATTCTTCGCTTCTGGTGTTGATTATGATTCGTTCGTTATTTGTTTCCATGATCCCTTCCTAAGTCTCTCTAACCTTTGGTACTATTCCTTTACTCCAGATGCTAATCGTGGACCATCTCTTTTCCATGTGCGTGATCCCATCCGATTCTCGCCTCCAACCAATGCGTCAATAGTCTTTAAACACACAAAAGTATCTATCCTCAACATTTGGTGTTAAGCCGAACTCTTCTCGTGACTTTTCCAAATAGATCCCAGTCCCACGAGTTCCTCGGCCATCGTCAATCCGCAACCATACTTGCAATTGATTTCTCCACGCGTCATTCCGATAACCTTCCACAACTCTCCCACTCTTGGTTCATTTAGTATTGACTCTGATTCCGCCTCCGAATATGGTGGTGGTGCTTCTTCGTTTTCCGTTGTAGATGTTAACGTTCCGAGTGCCTCTGCGACTCCGCGTGTTGCCCGTAACCTCTGTTCATCTTCAGGTTCTGCATCATCTCCGTCCATTATATCCACAGTTCGCTCTATCGATTGCCTGATCCTTGGGTAGAGTCGTGATATAACCTTGCGTTGTCGATCAACCTCTTCCTTTCGATCATTATTCCTGGTCTACCAATCTTGAACTCTTCTTTCACAGTAACACATTTCCAAACCCGTCCTATCAACCGTTCCCACGACGTATTGGACTTCCCAATGTGGTGCACTAGTGGTCGTCAGAATTCATCCACCACTAAATTTAAGTGAAATATACTAAACCTCAAAACTTCAGAGAAATAACAAACTCTTTATTCAACAACTATAGCACCAACAACACGTAATACGGCTCGTCCTACTCCAACTAGCCCTCCAAGACATGGTGATCGAGATACGCCAAAAAAATCCCAATTCTACCATGCCTACGATGTACGAGAGCCCGGCAAATCCATGCGTAACCTTGGGCGCGACTTTGGAATAGATCACACTACTGCAACACGATGGATCCGCGAAAGAGATGCAATCGGCTCGCATGCTTATAGGAAGCTTCGCAAGCAGTCTCTTAAGAAATGTGCCAAATGCTAGTTTCACCATTTAAAAACCCTGTTCGAACTCAGACCTGGGAAGCTCAAATTGATTCGCGTATGTCATTATCCAATCTAGACTGTTTTAGACTGAGATGATTCCCATCTATATTAAAAGCCGGCACATTGAGATATTAAAGAATTCTATCAGAGTTCTGGCTTCTTGTTGAGCTCTTCTGGCTCGAAATTTGACTTAGAACCGCTGTAATAGATAGCATATCATTGTCTGCATCGTCGTGAGTCGTAGATGCATCATAGAGGCCTGTGATATTGGATCAGATTAACCAAGATCCTTCCTAGAATCCCCTTTGATCGTACCTTGAGCTCTATCCGCCAAATTCATTTTGAGGGGTAAATTTCTGCCGTTGATGCTGAGATACCGCGACTGCAAGCTTGTACTGGTTGTCACCTCCTTATGTAGTCCTTTGCGCGCTGTTTTACGCAGCCTCAACACCTCGCTAATAGCCGATTTCTGCATCTTTTTCCTCATCCTTTTCCTTATCCTTCTAATTAAGGGAGCCAAAAATGGCCGCCAATATCGTCGACTGCTTGGTTAAACATAGGCTATCTAAAATGTTGCATTTTCCTATCTCCCTTCTTCTATATAACTTACCTCAACCTCCACACTTCGCACTTTCGCATTCTTACAAGACTTAGCTTTTCAACTTACCCTCTTCCTTTACCTTAAAACTTCTCTTCTAGTATTACTAATCTAAAAAAATATTTCCGCCCTAAATGACTTGTTTTAAGTATGCTTGCTCCCAAGTTGATAAAGGGAGCTGATCACAATTAGTCTTAATGTGCCCCCGCTCACCACAGTTTACGCATAATGCTCCCTGCGTGCGTTTGTCGTATGAGAGGGGATCTCGGACAAAGGGATTTGAGGCAGTTATCCCCAAATTCGGAGTAGATATTCCTAGATTTTGTCTGTCATTTCGTGAGTCCGAAACCTGAATTAGACTTCTGCATTTCGATTTCAAGTCTATTATCTTCATTAACCAGGCCAATATAAGATCTGAATATACCTCTATTAGATGGATCTATTCAGTAAGGCTTTGCAGCCTCAGAGCGTCAGCCTCATTTTACCCCGCCGCAATATGAAATCCTGAATCCAGCCATACTGGAAATATCTTCTTTTAATTATCAGTCATTATCCTATAACCTAGAAGAAGTTTGATTTCCTGTTCCCTTTGATTATTTTAAGCACAACTTCCTAAATCCTCAATGACCAATTTCCTTTTCCTTTCAACTATCTCTCATCGCCCATAGACAAAAACATTAGACGAGGACGTGGATATCAGGGTGGAGAAGCCAGCTAAGAAGAGACCGTCGCATATTTTCCTAATGAACTAAAAGGGACAGCAAAACTTAAGTTATTCATAAAAGAAAGCTTATATCTAGTTGCCTTATTCAATAGGGAGAAAGGCTGTTATATCAGTAGCTAGGAAAAATACTGAAATATACTTTAGTTTATTCTCACAATAATACTTGAGATTTTATTAAATTACTTGCGAATCTCATATTATTATCTAAGTCCTTAGAAATAGTCCCGACGCTCCCTTCCTTTTCCTCGGACCCGATACAAAGCTGTGCTCTTTCGGTCCTGACACAAAGCTATCATTCGTAGTATACTTTCGAAAAGTCCTGCCTATAATATTCTGCTTCTTGTGTAGACCCGCCCAACTCTTCTGTCTCCCCCTCTTGTCCAAATTCCATGGGATACTATGTGTCCGAGATCTCACTGCTATTGGGTAGCTTATAGAGGCGATATATGAGCGCATAAGTGTGGGAAATGGCTGGAGGTGGCAAGTTTCCGGTAACTTCAAGGGTTAGAAGAATATTGGGGACTTGCTGCAGGTATGGTGGGAAAAGGAGATGAAATAGATGAATCGGTATAAGGTGAGTATTGGGATTTGAGGATATGTCGCAATAAAGTATAATATTATTTATCTCGACCTAAGACATCTAGGTATATTAGAATATGATTAAATCTATTCTGCATGCCGAGATATACTCACCTGGAACACATCTTTGGTTTTTTGATACGAGAGCTTCGTCGTCTTGTGGTATTCTTGCCTGACTCCTCTTCCGACAATTTTCTACTTGGAGAACGAGTAGCAGGCTTCTTCTGCTTGGTATCCCGCGATCTAGATATAACCAAACGCTTTTGGAGGGCATTAATCAAAGCCGGCAAACAGTATGCTACCAGACCCTCAAAGGCTTGCACAGTGTGTTGTTCATCAAGCGCAGACAGGAAAATCGACGCTAAGGAATCGTCTTCGAGAACCTTCGGCCCAGACAACATGATTTCGTATGTTTGATCGATGAATTTCGCCCGCGATTTGGCACCTTTCTCCTCCATGATTGCCTTTATTTTCGATTCGAAATCAACCTTGCTTGGATGGGTATCATGAGTCGTGTTGATGAGGAGATCCCAGAATGATTCATCGCAGATGCGAGGAATGGTCTCGCGATTGTATTCGCGATTCCACTTGTCGGCATCTTCAATAGAAATACCGACACTAGCGAGGCGGTCTTGTAAATAGGTAGGATCTTGAGATGTATCAGGGGATGATGGTACGGTTGATTCAATTGATACAGCAGACAAAACTGGACTAGGAGGTTCGCTATGATCGCTAGTCATTTTGTTGCTCGATGGGGTTTCGGGTTCGGTAGCAGGAGAATTTGATGTAGTAGATGCTGATATAGATATTGGTCGGTCGCGACGGTGATGTAGATAACTGCTGACGATAAATGTTGGACGTTTGTCGTGGTTTTTAGGTTACCTTAAAAGCTCTAACTGAATTGGGATTTGGGCCATAACTTCCCCGCCTCCCTCTTCCCGGTATATACTACTATTGCCAAAGACGCGGTCCCTATGTCGTCCATCGCCAGGGTAATCCCTAGTAATGTTATCTCAAACATTTTACATGAGAGGCTTGATTTGCGTGCATTACTTATTCCGAAGTCAAGCTCGGCCTATTACACCACATCCTTAGACGCGAATAGCAGAGTGACAGATAATATACATGATCTTTCAATACTGCTACTTCACCAATCAAAAGACATAGAAAGATTTACATTAGGCCTTGCTTCAGATAATACCATTTTGCTGAAACATGTCCCTACCGGCAGTAACGAAAAACAATGCTGGATTAATCAGTTCCACGCCGTCATATATCCGAACCCCAGCGACGGTTCTCTCTTATTATGCAACATCTCAAGCAGCGCTGTTTTTTCTATTCGATCCGAGCAGTCCCTATACAAGGCAGAGATAAGTCCAGGTGAACAAGCAGTTCTTGAAATTGGGAGTTGGGATCTGACACTGGGTGAGGGGTTTGAATTTGAGATCAAAGTAAAAGGGAGAGATCCAAGCGTATTTCTTGGCGGCTGCGAACCTATATCTCTACCTTTGGGATCTGTTTCTTCTCCTCTTCTAAAACAACAAGCGCAGCGCAAAAGCAGTATATTGAGCATAAAGTCCACCTTGAGACGGAAGAGCAGTACCTTGAATGTCGGCGAATTAGATATTCCAAAAGCAGAATCTTCAGCTCCGAAAGGCAAATCAGGACAGGAGCTCAAAATCCCCCGACGTGGCAAAGGCACAACAGATGTTGGTCTGGAGGAGGCAGAGCCTTCACGCCCTTTAGCAGTCGCAGTTGAGAGGCCCGAGTCTTCATCTGATGAAGTCATTTTCAATGGTAAAAGCACAACAGTTTTGAAGACACTTCGCAACGGCAAATACATAGCAATCAAGATGATCCGGAGAGATAATATTAAGTGGGCCGCCGATTTTTGGAAGAATGAAGTAGAGATCCTATCCCGTCTGAGCCACGTAAGTGATATTGGCGACCTCTGATATTTGTAATTCTCACACAGTCACAGCCAAACATCATCAAACTCCTTGATCACGATGCCCGCGATTTGAAGCTCGAATTCGAATACGGCGGCTCTGATCTCTCCAAGCTCATCACCCCAGCAGGAATGTCACGATTATCGGACTCTCCTGCAGCAGTATATGGCATATGGGCCGATATCAGCCGTGGCATAAAATATCTCCACTCCCAGTCTATCCTCCATCTAGACCTCAAACCTGGAAATATCCTCTTCGGAGATGGTCGCGCCCGGATCTGCGACTTTGGCTGTTCGATGCACAACATTACTAGCCCTACAATCTACGATGGCGGCACACCACAGTATAAGGCTCCCGAATTCCTGATGAGTGGTCTGCAGGGCCAGCCAGCCGACATATGGGCGTTTGGTGTTGTTATAATGTTTATTTCAGGAATCATTCCGTTTCCGGAAAAAAGCCATTGGTTCAAGATTGCTGATGTGCGAAATCCCAAGAATGTCACAACAAGAGCGACAATGCGTGAGTGGTTAGAAATTATTATAACGAAGAAAGAAGAATTAAAAGAGAAGTTCCCGCTGCTCTTGAAAATGCTAGAGATTAACCCAATAAAGAGGATTACAGCTTCTGCCTTGGTTAAAGAGGCTGAGAATTTGCAAGCGCAGCTAGAGGAAAGTCCTACGGCTAGAGAGTTGAAAAACTAGCGACGATTTTCAGGATATTTATTAATACTTCGCGAGTTCGGGTTTTCTTTAGTTTATATTATTTAATAGATTATAAAAATACTATTTAAATATAAAAAGCGTGTGACGTTCTGGCCATAAAGGTCGAGAGGCACGTTACCTACCTTGTATCTTCACGATCTGAGGTGTGCTCTGGGGATTCCCCGCCCTTGAGGACACGCCACCGCCCATCCACCACCTTTACTAGACTTCTTGGTCAGAAAGTGGTTAAGGTTCCGAAGAACAAATTTGAAGAGTTCGCATGTGTGCTCGAACCAGACTGGGCCGAGAAGTTAAATAATCTCGGGGAAATCGAAAAACTGGCACTTGAAAAACGGGAAAAGAAACGTTGGGACAGATGGTTCATTACGCACGGCACTTTAAAGACATATGTCCCGTTGGATAAAACCAACATCAATATCTACTATAGATCGCGCGTATGCGCATCGTTTCTAGCCTTGATGAACCTGGTAGACGAGAATAATAAACCGTTGAGATTGAGTGAGGGAGAATGGATCGACCATACAAGAGGAAATAAAGAGAAAGGAATAGTGGCAAACTGGAAACCAGAGACCCCAACCGACCCGTATTATGCCAACCTCAAGTCTATCATCTCCTCTTCTGCCAAAATCGAAAAATTGTAGGAAAAAATTCAATAGTTCCAAGGTATGAAGGATGGTGAGAATAAGGAGCCTCGCCACATAATGTTTTCTTATTTTTTTACTGTAGGTTATATTATATACTTGGTAAGTTTATTCTTTGGATTTGGATTATAATATATTAATCTTAGCATTCTTAGTACTTAAAATACTATTAGAACATTCAGCAAAACGATCTAATCTGGCTTTATAAACCCCTCGGACAAAAGGAAATAGATATTTGATTAAGCAAATTTCATATTGATCTTGATGACAAAACACCTCCCGAAAGACAACATACCGCCAGGTATATTATTGCTACGAGTTCTTCTTTTGCAGTAGGTCTAACACTAGCCGAAGTATTAACTATCAGTTCAATAGAGCCAGATTTCCATGCAGATACCATTGCTCAAGCTTTCTATCGCCATTGCCGCCAAGGGAATAAAAATAAGGTGGTATATTCATGGATGTTCTATGCGAAAGATAGCAAAACAGAAAACCAGATATTAGAGGTGTCCAAACTGCGGAAGCTTATTGAAGATGCAACTTCGCGCAAGATCAACAAGGCAAAGAAGGAAATTATGCCTGCTATTGCTAATGTCATGGATTCTGAGCCTATTATCATAGATGACGATGATATTTCTATGGGAGAGGAGTTATAAGGTTAGACACATCCCACCAGAAGGAGCACTCAAACACAAGCGCAGAAGATTTAGCCCTGCGCCACGCGATACTCGAGCACTAGACGCGGTTGTAGAAAGGGGATTTGCGACAGCTGGTAAAGAGGAGCGCGTATGGGAAGAAGATCGAGATCAGAATATCGAGAGTAAGTTCTTTAATTAGCTTAGGGTTAATATAAATTCTTATATTTTAATATTATAGATACGGATATTCCCGACATAGTCGAAGACAAGACCCTCGAGCAGGTAGACTTAAATAATCTACAAGACGAATATGCTCATAACCCCAAATCTACCGAATACCTCCTTCCGAACGAAGTAGGAGAAGCACAAAGCTCGAATGAAACTTCATTAGTGATAGCGCTAGTATATTTCCAATAAGATAACGACACAGAAGTCTTTCCTAGTCGACCAGTTCTCCCTGAAGACATCGAAGACGAAATCCCTCCTACTATTTCAAGCATTGAAACAAGTAATCCTTGGTATCTGTTTGCCTCAAAGCATGACTGGGATTTAATGTCTTGGTTTGCAAATGACAGAGTAGAATTAGATATGATGGTTGCATCGCAAAGGGGGTTGATGGGGGGCATATATATACCCCACCTTGAGCCGGATGAGAACGCCAACCTCCGGAGTGAGTTGGTGACTTTGGCAGGGTTGCAGATGCTTCCTACACAGAGATCTTGAGTGTATTTAGTGTCTATAAGCTCGAAGCCAAAAATAGTTTCAACACCGCAAGACTGATTTCTGGCTTGAGAAGGTGACATCGCAGCCACAGTCAAGAAGCCTAGATGTACCGTTTCTTTTTCGACATGAGATCATGGTTGAAAGACAAAATAAATTTATGTCAGCTTTCCAAGAAAACTATAAAACCAAACTACAGAACAAAAGTAGCTAAAGTTTCTGCGGTATTTAGATAACAAACTGGGAAAATCCAAAGTTACAAAGGTTTGCCTCTACACAAAACCTCAACATGGAAGAACATATAAACTCAGAAGATCTGCTCAAGTAAGATAACGGTAGCCTGTAGTCCGTGAAACTGAAAAGAGTGCGTTCCTATTGTGCCTCCAATTGATTTCCCCCAGAAGATGGCATCATTAGTGCTGCACTCCCCGCTATAGTCGTAATAATGCAAGCCAACCCTATAGAGTTTACCTTTCCACGTGTAATTATGGTCATCGTCCGCCCAATTAAACTGCACCATGTGCCCCAAATAGTCCATCAGACGGCACATTTTCCCATTCAGAAATGCGTACTCAGCGCTACTATTGTATACGCAAAAACGTTGAAAGACTAGTCGGAGTTCTGCGAAATCTTTCCGAAACTGTTTGTTATATTCAGTGATGGCTTCGCGAGAGGGTTCGTCTAAGGTAGGATCATGCTCCATGGCATGAGAGGTAGAATAGGTTGTGTATGCATCAGGAGATACAGACATCACTCCTGCGTGAACCGTTTCTAGCAGCTCAAAAAGGGTATATTTGCCAAGCTTCTCCTCTGGGTTGTTTATGGGCATCCAGGGTCTAAAATCTTTGTCCACTTTGAGCTTCCCTGCCAGCTTGATCCCCCCTATTTCTGAGAAGAGCTTTGGCTCGGATGATGGGACACCCCGGAGAACTGCCCCATAGTCAGAGAGTGACCATAAAGGCTGTATGTCAGATGGTCTAGATGATAGGAGTCTAGGTGGTGGGCCTGGTGGAGGACCGATGGTAATAGCGTTAACCGCATTGGTACTTAGTTGATCAGGAAAAGGTTGTGGAAAGGCTGAATGCTGGGCTGGCAAGGCGGAGCTCTGCGGGATATTTTTAATGGCAGTCGAAGGCTCTGCGAGAATGGAAGAGGATTCAAGTATCTGAGAAAGGCGGTTTCTTCCGTGCTTTCAAGATCTGCTTCTCTGCCAACTTGAGTTAATCTCTGGTTATCGAAACCTCTAGGAGATGCCAATGCAGTATCCTCCGCCACTATACCGCTCCGAGTAGTATCGCTTGTACCCATTGCTATTGTTGTTACCGGGTCTGAAGAGGTTTCTGCAAAAGTATCCGGGTTGTAAGGCGATGCATGTTTCAACAAAGCTGCTGTAGGTGTGAGTTCGATCGTGCTGTGATCAGCTTCGCTGTTGGTGTCTAATCCGGTGCTTGGAGTTTTGACCCCGTCATGATTAGAAAGTAAAGCGTTGACTGGAGTCATTACTGTGGATATTGTATCGTACAGGAGTTCGAAAAGTATTTGCAGAGGGTGGTATGAGGTAGAGCTGGCTGAGAAAATCAAGGGATCATGAGAAGGATATTTCGTCGTAGATGTTGAGAAAGATTGAATAGGAAATGGGCAAGTCTGACAGCTAGACATTACAAGGCAAATTATCCACACCCAATAAAAATAAAGGGCTGGACGTCCATTCTCAAGGTGGTGTGAGCGTTATCTTTCCAACAGTCTGCATGAATGAGTAACAAGCCACCTTATGTGGTGTTGGGTTTCCAATCACTTCCCGGGATCCAAACAGAAGATGCTAGCAGACAAGGCCCCCGGTCAGCCATTCGACTTTCTGCTCACTTTCCAGATCGGGGCAGCCAAACGAGGAATTAGAAGACTCTGATATTTTTACCACCCTCGTATTTACCTCCTGCGTGAGATTATACGTTATATCCTGGCCAGTGTGGGATACTCGTCTCATGAAACATATATGGCAAAAAAAGGAAGAGATTCGGAGAAAGGGAATAAAAGTCACAGAACAATACGTGGAAAGATAAAACTTCATCCTTAACCATAATAGTAATCGGTTTGCTTTGCAGGAGAATGTCCCATTCCAACTGCTTATGATCTTTCCTTCACGCTAAAACAATTCAAATTCCTCCCAATTCCCCCACCTTACCGGGCGCCATAGGTTATAGTCATACCTGCTAAGAAAAAGCTTAAACACGTCGTCTGTGGGAGAAGTGATTGTGCATTTCCAGGGCCAGATACAGGAACAGGAGCATTATTTTGTGTTGGGGATCTCAATATTTTGAATGCTGGGTGGGTTCTAGCGCTGTTGCTCCTCTATTTTTGCTGTCCCCAAAAGATAAATTGTCAGATGTCAAATGAGAATATTGCATATCACACGGGAGAAATTCGGTGGCAACCCATCTAGACGAAGTATAGGGCGGTATTGTTGGTAGATAAAAGGATATATTATCTCCTGGAGAGCAAACTTGCTGATTGTGGAAGGTAAAGCTTGATTGTGGTATAGATTTTTAGGTTTTTTGGAGAATAGAGATAGGTATAGTGTTGTGGAAAGTAGTACTGGGATGAAGCCGCCGCTAACACACATGTGGCTATTGCCATACAACAAGGATTGGACTGAGGCTCCAGGAGGGGGAAGGGGGATGATCCTATTTGTGGAGCGTTTTGTGCGGCTCAATTGAGTGGGGCGCGTGGCTGAGGAGTTGTGGCTGACCCTATGATATTTCATGTGACATCGACATCGACAGCAACCAATCCTACTGTAGAGAAAATGTACTCGGGACATTTGATTGGATCCCCTTATGCTATGCCAGCGCAACGACGACCGCTGGTGCTAAAACCTCACCATTTGAGCCTGATTGAATCACCACATGCCGTTTTGCCTTGCCCCGCCTCCGCGAAAGACAAAAGCAGTTCAAAAGAGCTGAGCGCGAAGTTACCATCATCACCATTCATCATACCATCATCGCAATCACCGGACATTTCCGAAGAAAAAGATCAGTATTCACTTCTGGTTTTGTGCAAAAATTGTCGTCGCAGCCTTGCTATTTGATGATACCAGACTAAGGCTAGAGTTTGACCGGATTCGCGTCGCAACTGCGCACTATAAGACGAAGTCGTTCATTACTTGATGGCGGCAATGACGGCAGACACTAATTTTACCTAAGGGTGATACTGTTCCTAAACATCTCTAAAGGGAAAAACAAGTAAAATAAAGAACTCAGGGGTCTAATACAAATGCATTATCACAAATCCGGCCGGACTAGGAACAAGAGGGGGAAAAATGCCTATGATCTATAATTATACGACTATGCGTGTGCAGGACAGGATTTATTATTTTGGTCGACTTCGTAAAAAAAAATAAGTAGACCTTATTGAGGAAGTACAAACAGTGCCGTCACAAGATCATAGTTGATGCCTCAGGCCTCAAGACTTAGCTAACATCAACTTTAACAGATATGGCAGGCCTCCAGAACCCCGCGGTCAACTCGAATAGCACTTTGATCCTACAAATTAGGTGTAATGTCTGGCCTGATTTCAGGTGACGACTTCGGAATCGGAGGAGGAATATCACAACAACTTGCTGACACAGCTCGAAAAGAGATAGAAGAGATTGTTGCTAGTGCTGGGGTGCAGTCAGAGGGGACGCCAGTCACATTCGTCGCACATAAGACCCAAACACGCACTGCGGCGAATGAATTTCTCCAGGTAAATAATTCATAGATAAGTATTGTTGCATCACACTGACTGACTTCGAAGAATGGCGACAAAACTGCTATCGCTCGCATACCCCTCAGATATTTCCAAACGATTCAGAGGCTTCGAACCCGGCATCTGCATCTGCAATATAACTGTCTGCACGGTGAAGCCAGGCTGGACCGACTGGGCATATACTATTCTAGCGCTGGGAGCTTTATCATTCAAGAACGGGTTACCTGCACTAGGAAGTTCAGAAGCAAAATACGAACTGAAGAGTGGCGAGGCGTTGCATTTCATGGGCGATGTGGAGCAGACATATAGTGGCACAGGCGGGGGCACATTAATATGGTTTCATTGGAGCAATCTATCAGGAGGATCCTGAAAGTCTATTCTCCATCTGTGGAAATAAGTCATGGAGGTCTTCAAAGATAGTGAAGGGATCGACATGTTGCTGAAATGGATTCGGTATACGCTCAATCCAGCTAGAAGGTTCAGAGACGCTTGGTGCCCATGATTCGAACCTGGGGCTCGATATAGGGATATTAGTAGCATCTATCAAATTAAATAAATCAGCGTTGTTCAGCTCTTCGAGTAAATGGATATCAACTTAAACATACCAATGTGCTCTCTCCACTAGACCGAACCTGATGAGTCGTGTTGCAACGATTTTATCTTCGTCTTTGGCTTTATCTTATGGACAGATTGCCAGGAACTTCTTGAATCTCGTATTCTAGGACTTTGGTAGATTTTACAGTGATTAAAGTATTGGCGTTGGCGCGATATTAACTGTCCTAAAAATGTGTTAACGAAAATTTGACTCGACAACACGTGAGTAATATAAAAGAGCATAGGTACTCTTACAGCTAGGATAGATATTCGATAGCCGCGGTTTTCGAATGTGTTTGTTGAATTTCAACTTGGAGAGGCAGCTCCTCGTAAGATTACGATTTGCACAAAATATATCTACACGGTAGAATGGTGCCGTTAAGATTTTCCACAAAAGGAATATGCCGTTTTCACAGATTGTCAGTCTAAATAATTTTGACCGGCCTGAGTCCAGGATGGATACGACCGGAGAGCACAGAATCCTTCTGGGCATTGAGCGAGAAGAAACTTATAGAGCACCCGAACATCTTAAAGCTAATTAATATCTGGGAAAGCCCTGCTGAGATGTAAGGTAGATCACATCCTGTTTATCACTATATTCTAACAATGGAAAGGTGCCTGATATTGGAGTATGGCTGAGAATGGGGAGCTCTTCAAACACATCGCAGTAAGTGGTAAACTAGAGGAGGAAGAGGCCATGAGAAATTTTCGATGAATGCTTAGTGCAGTAGGATACTGCTACTCGCTCAGCATCTGCCATCGAGACTTAAAACCGGAAAACATCTTATTAACGAAGACCGGAGACGTCAAAATCGCTAGACTTGGGATGGCTGTGTTGCAACAGAGTCTAAATCATAAACTAAGAACCTCACAATAACCCCGCCAATGAGTTAAGTTCCCGAAACTAGTACCCCTCAACCACCAAAAATAAGAAGTCAATTGTCCCTCTCCTTTTCCCACCACGACTTACATTATTGGAGAAGAAGGATGGTTATGAGTAATGCTGCAAGCAAGAGAAAGGTTCAGACGGAGGCTGAGGCTCGGGAAAACGGAGTTGGCATTGAGATACTTGAGATTGCTGCAAGCTCTTGAAGAGGTTTAGGTAGGAGATGGGTTTTCTTTAGTAACAAGAGTTGAAGAGTTGATAATTTCTGTAGGATTTGCTTCTGAGGTGTATATTTGAAGCGGGATCAAATAATAGAATATTGCCTCTTAAATAGATTACTCTTGAAAATACTGACTTGATGTAATAATATGAAGAGAGATACTTCTAGGCAGCAATCTATTGAAGATATTGGATTTATTAAACCAATTAGGTCGATTGAGCGTCCTCTTCATCTTAAAAATTCTAATTGATGATATCAGGTCTGTTAGGAAAGAGAACAACCGCACTTAGGGAGGAAGTTTATCATAAATCTCTTTATTAAGAATATCCTCTATCCTTAAGTAAGAACCTTATAATAAGAACGAGATATTAAGAATATTTGGTTAACTTAATAATATCTTAATCTTTTCTAAATATAACTTTTATTAATATAATTACTTTATTGCCACTATTAAGGAGAAAAGTCATTCCTAAAACTTCAAAACACAACCTTTTCAGTGCCAGTCGCAACGCCCCAAATTTCTAAACAGAAAGCCAACCTCTTTACCTTTCTTAAAAAAGACTCAAGTGTGCATTTTCAATACCCTCCTTCCATCTCGCTTCAGATGGACATGGCAGATATTCCGAGGACAAGTTGGCCCATGACTGTGGCTATGACTCTGGATGTCGTGCAAGACCGTGGCAAAAAATTCTTTGCCACCACGGTATCTGTCCATTTTTAAACCTTTCTCGAGTCGTCATAACCTTAAAGAAGTTATCCACGAATTTGTTAAGCAGATAAAATTGGATTTCCAAATCCTTATAGATATAGTTAATTTCTTCAATGCTGGGAAAATTATCCCCAAGATAAGACTAATACTAATTCAAAGCTGCTTCTAACCAGATGATAAACTTGTTAGATGATGGACTTATCAGAAGCAGCTTTAAATTAGTATCAGTCTTGTCTTGGGGATAATTTTCCCAGCATTAAAGAAATTAACTATATCTATAAGGATTTGGAAATTCAATTTTATCTGCTTAACAAATTCGTAGATAACTTCTTTGAGGTTACGACGACTTGAGAAAGGTTTCGTCCGAATGTTTGCAAGTCGTACTCTGATAATTTTACCTCTTTTATTTGGCTTTCCTTGAAGCCACCTGAGAACAAGGCTTTAAAATGAGGAGACGCAGAATACACAAGCTCTTCATTTAAATAAAAGGCCTTCTCTTCTACACCTGCTATATCTTTTGTTGTCAAGTATCTGAAAGTGGTTAGTATCTGTTTTCTATTTGATTTCTGGTGAGCTCACTTGACTACGTCCTTCATGGGTTTCTGAGAGTGGTCGATATCTATGATTTGGGCAGGGAGACTAAAAAGATTAATTTGAAGGAGAGTCGATTAACTAATAGAAAATAGCTATTTCTACGCTTCCTAACCAAAAGGAAAGAAGTGGCTATTTCTAAAAGCCACAATCTTGATGGCTTAAGGTCCTTCGTAGAAGAGATAAGGATGGCCAAGTCGGGTATGAGGTGCAGGAATAAACACGGGAACGCATTCCAGTAAGTGGTCAAGGAATAGATAAGGGTTGTCAGAAGTTCCCTCCTGCAGGTTGGCATCTTTTGCCAAAGCTATACGGGATCCCTTAAAATGGATAGTAAATTGCAATAAAAAACTTTCAGAAACTCGGATCATTTCTGTCCTAAGTAAAGTTTCTTCTGCTCCTCGGATGCTTAGAAATAATAGAATTACATTTGTCAGTCGATAACAAATTGTCATTCCACCCAATCGAGAGGCTGAAGAATTCTTGAGCAGATTATGCTGGTGGTGGCTAGGCATTCTCGGCTTCCCGGCTCGTTACACAGCAGTTCATGCGCAAAAGAAACTTCGACTTCGGGGGGTGTCGTAGCTCGGGAAGCAAGGATAATTTCTAAGGTCTTAGTTTGATTCTTATTGGCATTAGTAGAACAAATACACCGTATTTCCTCGCTGATCCTTAGCATACTAACCAAAATCTGTTGGGATTTCTTTTTTTCTATTCAGCCGAATAAGGATTAGAAGGGTGTTCCTTCCATCAGATTCTTTCCTGATATTCTTCTGCATCATTTCTAGCTCAAGACATTTCAGAAGCGGCCTTGGATCCACTGAGAACCGGGAAGTCTTTGAAGATCCGACGGTTGTAAAAGAGCGGTGACCTTGTCTGTTTGTTCAAACGCATTGTGTATATGGCATGATGGTTGCGACCAGTGGTTCTTTTCCTTTCTGTGTCTGCCTAGAATCAAGGACCTTATTCTATCAGATTTCCAATTTCTGTTCCTTGGCCCCTTAGTGGTATTCTTCCCTTCACCCGTATCTATGACTTTCGATTGTAAGATCTCCCATTATTGCGGCTTCCCAATATTTTGTAGAATATACACCGTCAATTATGTCTCTTGCCTCTAGATTTGCCTGTTTCCACTTGATCTTTGGCCTCCTTTTGTTCATAAACAAATCCCCAGTCAGCATCTCCTGCCATGAATTAGATTGTCCGGGATCGAAGCTTGCATTCTGCCTATTTGGAAAGTTGATCAGGTATAATGAATCGCCCACCTCAGTCTAGCCCAAATAAATCATTTTCTACCTATCTCAGCCCAGCCTTATCCAACACTTTCCTAGCCTGACTTGAAATTTATTACACTGAATTGTAAAGAGAGAAATCATATCGAGAGTTTCTGCTAGAGGAAGAAATATATAGAAGGAGCTGATAATAGCTTTATTTCAGACTTCGAAGAAAACTCTGGAATTAAAATAAAATGTGAGTAATTTGTATTCCTGTGAAACAAGAAGGACTAACAGCCAGCACGTAACATTTTAGTAATGTCACTCCTAAAGCTTGGCCAGCCCGAATATTCCTCAACACAGCTCATTATTTCGCAACGCAGACTAGCAACAGCCCTCCCCTCCCCTCCCCACTCTTAAACTTCTCGCTCATCCTCACGTTACAACTCTTATCTTTAAGCGCGCACAATGCCCACCTCAACCTCATTTTGAAAGAAGATTTCAGGATTATCGATAAGGATCTTATAGCGAGGGGTGTGGTATTTGAAGAGGATTTGGAGATTCCTATTTTAAAGAGGGGTAGGTGGGGTTTGGAGTGAAAGGTCAAATAGTAGGGAAAATAGAGATGGTGAGATAGGTATGGAGCATCGTCGTAGTAGGTGAGAAGACGGCTTCTGGAGGTGAAAGTATAGTTGTTGAGAGTCCACAATATCCTGCAAATCAATCACTCCTCAATACCACCCTCCGCTTTCTAAATCATCCGATAAAGCCCCAAACAAAACCCCAATCCAACCTAATAATACTATGCATCTTGGGTCTATTTCTTGGGACTTTCTCGCGAATTTATAGAGATATCTTTGAAATTCATTGCAGGGATTTTTCGGGGTTGGGAAATACTTCATAGTTGGCAGAATTCAAGAGATCAGTACCTCCACCAACAATTAGTTTTGTTTCATGAAGATTATGCGTAAGAGCCGGGGAGCTTGTCCGAATTGCCCGAATGGCGGCCATTTTGAATGACCAATCAGGAGTGAACATCTTTAACGTAACTCAAGACACCTTAGTTTTCATTTCGAAGACAGGTATTTATCGGAAGTCTTTCAAGAAATTATGCCAGATAGTGGAGTAGCAGGAGTTTCAACTGCTAGACAATCACAGTTTGCGGCATTGTAGAAGATCGATTCTAGCATTCAACTCGATACCTCTACAGCTGGAGCACATAAAATTCGCTTTGGAAAAGGAACTGCACTATCCTAAGGCACGACCAATGCGGACACGCCTTTAGGCATAATCGTATTCCACATCGTTCCTGCGAATCCTCCGTTCTTATACTGCATTCAAGATATGGATACAGTGGGTGTCCGACTTGATAACCTTCGAAATGTCTTAAATCGGGGAAATAAGACTGTTCCAGTTATCTGAATATGGGATCATCCATAGATGCTACTTCATCAAACCAGAGCAAGTTTGGCCTGGAGTCATTTGACAGAAACTGAATTACGTCAGTTGCATCGTCGATTTGGTCATCCATCAGTTTGACGCCTAATTCAAGCTCTTCAGAGAGCTGGACATGATGTCGATACTGAATACATTCGGAAACTGACGAAGTACTGTCATCACTACCAAGTGCATAGAAAGTCACCTGGTCAATTCAAATTTACCCTATATGATGATCATGAGTTTAATTATTCAGTAATCATCGATGTCCTGCACCTAGACGGTAAGCCCGTCTTGCGAGTAGTCGATTCATCTACTGTATTTTAGGCTGCTAGGTTCTTGAAAGATATGTCTCCGAAGATCGCGTTAAATTAACACATATTAAGGACCACCAAACTTTATAGTTTACAATACAGGAAAGAACTTCTCATTAGTAGAGTTCCGCCAACATGCAAAGGCGATGGCGATTGAAACTAAGGATGTTCCTGTGGAAGCCCACAACAGCGTAGAAAAAGTCGAGAGATACCACATTCTACTACGCCGCGCATATGAAATTATCTGTTATGAGCTTGCTGATGAACGGAATGACAAGGAAATGATTCTTCAAATGGCGGCCAAGGCTGTAAATGACTCACCAGTCTGTGATTTCGCAAATTTTATCATGTTTTGGGTTCTTTGGTTATCTAGGGTAGTGGGTCGATATTAGAGATGATTATATTTTTACCCCAAGTTGCGTTCAAAAAAATTGATTAACAATAAATGTGTGCTATGTAGATTCTAACTTACTCTCTACTATCTATAATTAATTCCGTCACTATACGCCTGATTTTTCGCAGGAAATTCGCTTCCTAACCAACCCTTATCTTCTTGGGGGGAGGGGCTTTCTTTCTATTGCGGCCGGCCAAACGTTCTAACTTGGCCCGGTTTTGAGTAGAATCAGTATCCCGCTGGCTTCTATTGACAGCTACCTTTGCAAGCCTCTGCCGTTTCTCTGCAGCAATAATAGCATTGTCAGATTCCTTTGCTGATCTAACACGCTTCCTTTTTCCAGTAGTAGCTGAAGGCAATACTGGATCATCAATAGGTACAGAGGATATTCCAGCCACGTTGCCAGGTGCCATCTTTTTGGCCTCGCAGTCGTTGCAAAGTACCAAGTACTTTCCATTCCTTCCCAGCGTTGTGCGATTACCATTACAATTAACACCGAAAAGACTATGGCATTTACCTCCGCCTATCATAGGTTCGGAAGCAGGTGAGGGGGGAAGTGGAGGGGGTGTCTGACTTGTAGCTTTATATTCAAATTAGCATATTTCATATCAAGTTATAATGAATACTTACTTAGCGGCATTTCGTGTTCTATTGTACTTGTCTGCTAGTCCTCTTGATGATCACGATTGTGGGACTTCCTCTCTTGAAGGAATTGATTCCATAGCACAATAGCCTCATTCCTACAAAAGGCACCACCCTAGATCGACCGTTTGTGTGCAAGGAAGGCTGTGCGTTCGTTATTTCGGCAGTAGCGTAGATATGTCGCTGCAATTGTAATCTGGAGCCAACCGCCATTAAACTGCTTAAGGACTTCGTAGACTTTGTTGCAACGTTTGATAAACCTATCAGTGTTAGTATTGATTCAATAGCGTTACTATGCAGCGTTACTGCGAAATTAATAAAATATACTCACGGATCTCGCTGCTCCGAAGTCCATTTGCCAGGAGAAGGTATTTGCATCTGCCCTGTTATGGACATCTCGCGAGCTAACCTAAGAGCAGAGGAGTTTAAGATCCAACTAGTTGAGAGTAGATATCTTCTCTTAAGGCCAAAGAAGATGATCCTAATTGTCATCAAGATTTCCTTGAGTGAATAATTCTTTCTTTCAGGATCTATGCTAACTACTTCAAAGGCCTCCGCCAATTTTACCTTCTTCGGAGCCAAGTGATGAGCTAAGTCTTGAAATATCCAGTAGCCCCGAAGTTACCGACGCAAGCAAGGGAACACATCCTTTGAACAGCAAGTTAAATGCAATCTCAGGTGCTAGCAGTTGATGAACTGGAAAGTCCCAGCCCAGTTAGCAACTCGCAGTCTCCCGCCGCAGCCTTTGATCATCTATCTCCACAAATTGTAGACATACCGCAAGAATAAATCAAAGCTCCAGCTCCCTCTATATAGAACTTCCGATCCCCAGCATCAAGCGAACCATCTCAATCAATCTCCCAAATATAGACTTTGTCAAATTGTGAGTCATCTAATACCACGAATGGAAATACGCAACATATTATTCACCTCCAGCCACTATCTCGACCCCCTCCTATTCCGATGATAATGACTTCAGCAGTTATCGAAAGGCAGCACCAGTCGCATCTCAATAGAGGCGCATTGCCCTCTTCACACCCCTCAAAACGACAACGGATTCAATCGCCTACAATACTATCTTTAAAACCTCTTAAGCTACAAGGGCTGGATGCCGATAAAGGAGAGGCTTAACCTCTCCTTCATACTCATTAGGAACTTAGATATTATTCTACCACACTCTTTTTGACTATTATTTACTTAATCTACTGTTTTCTCACATCTGCCCACGCGGCCTGAGGTCATGCGTCTCTACTACGACCTCGTACTCTTTCACACTATAAGTCGCTAGCGGCATCGAGACTTAGCCTCTTAAACCGAGGCGATCTAGTATTTATCTCGTTTTGCAAGTTTTGTATAATCTATATCAAACTATCTAGTGGTTTTACTATAATATATATAATTATGGCTATTTAATAAAGCAAGAGGGAGCTCAATCTGAGTATTATGGGTTAAGATATCTGCTTTTATAATTGTCGGTTTACTGATAAACCGTTCGAATTCTTCGAATCTACCACGTAGCACACGGGTCACGACTTATTGCGTGGCTCGATGCTATTGTGATGGTTTT